>JAOVVO010000472.1:0-65257 GCA_028564675.1 Onchocerca lupi
TAATAATAATAATAATAATAATAGTAGTAGTGATGATAAAGATGATGATAATATTCTGTTGCTATTGATAATTAATGATTATGATTACGCTAATGATTATGAAACAAGTTTTTAAATGATAGGTTTTAAAATCTTGCCAATAGCAATTTATCTACTACAAAGCATCAAATTACGTAAATGAAAAAAAAAAAAAAAAATTGATATGCTTTTACTATTATTAAATCAATGTATTGATTTGAAATTTAAATTTTTACAAATTTAAAAAAATGAAAGAAGAATTTTTGTTGCAAAAGTTTTATGCTAGCATTTTGAAAAATTTCAAATAATTTTAAATGATTGTAAAGATGAAATTAAATCATCACTTCTAAAAAAATATTACAAAAAAATTATACAAATCAAAACTTTATCATTTAGAATTTGATAAATTCGACATCTAGAAGTAGATAATTTTAATTATCCATATGGTCTAGATGATAATAGTTTAATCATTTGAACACAATTATAGAGAAGGTAATTACGAAGAGAATGAAAATTTTAAAAGTAAAATTTTATCATAATGATGTAATTAGTATTTTAATAATTTCAATTCCTACTAAATAAGAAATATAAATTGATTATAAATTGAGAAATAATAAAAGATAAAATGGAAGTGAATAAAATTTATCCAATTAACTGCATTAAAAATCTAAAAATTCTTAATGAAATTTTCAATAATTCATTCTTAGCAAAATATATTGATCAAAGTTCAATTATTTCACATTTTAACAAAATTATTAAAATTGAAAAATTGCTTTCTTGATAATTTATTGCTGCAATGAATTAAGGATAGCTATTGATAAAATGTTACGATTAAATAAACTGTAATATAAGTATTATCATAGCTAAAAATGAAATGTAAGTTTCAATGCAACAATTAAAATTGTTAAAAAAAAAGTAAAAATTAGTTATATAAAATGCAAAAAAAAAAAAAAAAATAGAAGAAATAAATTTACAGAAAATCGAAATTATTATTAATTTCAACAATGGAAAATATATAAAAATTTTCAGTCTCAATTCTTTTTTTTTTTTCTATGCATATTATTCTAATAATATAAGTACTAAAATAAATTTTGTCAAATAAATTAACAAAAATTCTTAGGATCTTAAATTAATCGATATTATATAAGTTGAAAAAGTGGAACGAAAATGAGAAGAGTGAGAAGTTTTAGATCGATTAATTATATTAATTACATTCATAAATAATTCATCATCAAATTACAAATGTATATCAGCCTATAAAAGTGTAATTATTTTTAATTATATTTAATAATTTTAAATTTGTTTTCAAAAAAAAAAAAAATTACAGGTACGAAATCAGTTATAAATCTTTATGATAAGTTATTTAAAAATATACAAATGTTAAAAAATAAATTTTTCAAATTTTAATTTGAAAGAAAAAATGAAACAATAATCTGACAATGATTATATTGAAAAAAAAAAAGAAGAAAAAAGAGATATAAATTTCATTTTCTTAACAAATTGCTAAACTTTAAATTTTATTTTAAGCATAAAAAGAAAAAGAAAAATCGAATAAGTTGAAAATTATGAAAAATTGTTCATATGGTTGAAAATAAAAATGAAGGCAAAAAACAGCAATTATGAAAAATTTCATTTTCAAAATCATTAAAAATTGAATTAAAAATAAGATAATGTCATTTTTTCATTTTCTCCCTTTTTTTTTTCTTGAGAATTCAAAATTTCAAGAATAAAAAGAATAAAAAAAGAAAAAAAAAAACGATGCATGAAATTTTTATGAATATAATTTTGATTTATTGCGCGTAAGAATAAACTATAGACAAAGTTTGAAGATAAAAGTAAACACACAAAAAAAAAAAAAAAGAAAAAGAAAAAAGTGTATGACAATTATGATTTCTTCAGTTTTAATTAGTTTCTTTCTTTGGTTTTTTTTTTTTTTGTTTTCTGTTTTTTGTTTTTTTTTAATCAAAAATGACTTTTGACATTTTTAACCTTTTTTTTTCTTTTTTTTTTTTTTTTTTTCATTTAATTATCATTTTATTGATCATTTTAATTGCTGTTTATTGGCTTCCATTTTCTTCGTTTTTGTTATTATCCAATCATACAACAAATGTCTAATCAATTGTTTGGTGTATGAGAGAGAACCCACAAAATTTTGATTATTTTGCAAATAAACAAGCTAATCTAGTTTATCAAAATGAAGTTGATGGTAATCAATGATTGAAAATTGCTTAGGGTGAAATTGAAAAAGTAAACAGCCTAACGGGGTTAAATAAAAGATACATCAACATGGTACGCATAATTTTATTAAAATTCTTCTACCTATTCGCAAGAAGCGATCATATTTTGCGTCCAAACTTTTTTTTGATTTCAAATTCATTAAAATTTGAAATGGATATGTTTGTTAGCCTAGAGACAAAAGGATATGTTTACTAGCCTAGGGAGAAAAATGAAATTGATTTACTTCATTTAAATCGATTTTCAGCAAAATGAATAATAGACTAATTGTTAAGATTAGAAAGATTGAAAAAAATTGTTGAAATTGGATGAATAATTATAATTTAAATTCAGATGGATGAATTTTCGCTACAGATTAAAACAAGAAGAAACGAATTTAGGAATTACTAAAAAAAAAAAAAAAAGAAAAAAAAAGAAAAAGTCTAATTAATTAGTTATTTCTAAGATAATTAAATTTAAGATTTTATTAAATCATAAGTTAAAAATTGGCTAGAAAAGAAAAAAAATGAAAAAAGAGATATTAATAAATATAAGAATGTATTGAATGAGTGCATAAATTAGTTTAATTTTCAAATTTATTTAATAAAGATTTGGTATAACTAATTAAATCTATATTATTAATGTACAAATAGAAATTAACTTTTTCTTTTTTTTTTTTGGTAAAAGAAAAAGAAAAAAATTATTAAATCATTAATGGTATTTGATTTTTTTCTTTTTTTCTCTTTTTTTTTTTTTTTAAATCAAGATTAATGTTTTAAAATTAAGCAAAAGTTTGATAATAGGATAAGAAAAATAAATTAAGAAATGCATATTATGTGTAACAAAGGAATCATAATTATTATTATTATTATTATCATTTCAAGTTTAAATTAAATTAGTATAAAAGAAAATTTTAATGCTTTGTTAATAGGAATTTTTTGCAATAGCAAAAAAATCAATACTTAATTAATTGCTTGAGATATTTTGAAAAATGCATAATTTTGATTTATTAATGATTATTAGATTGAATAAAAAAAATTTCAAACTTTTAGTAACTTGTTTTTTTTTTTTTTTTTTTTTTTTTTTTTGTAGTAGTTGTTAAAATTTCATATTAATTACTCAATCAATCAATTAATAATTTGCCGCAAAAATTTACAAACATATGGCTTGAATGTGGTATGAACGGATAATAAAACAAAAAAAATTTTTAGGGAGAAAGAAAGAAAGAAAAAAAAGTTCTAACCTTTAAGTCTTGATGATTTGCCGCAAAATTTGCAAACGTATGGTTTGAGTGCGGTATGAACGGATCGATGTTCCGCTAAATTAGACCGGAACCGGAATGCTTTACCACAAATTTCACAAATAAACGCTTTATCGGTATGAAACATATGCTGATGTTGTTGGAGTAATTTTTGATTAGCAAAAGTTTTCGGGCATGAATTGCAAATAATATTGTGAACCTGAGATGATAAACCACTGAGAGAATTTGATTGAGTAGTTGATAAAACAATAGGAGAAGATGATAATGATGATGATATTGTTGGTGCTATTGTTGTTGCTGTTGCTGTTGCTGTTGTTGTTGCTGTTGCTGTTGCTGTTGCTGTTGTTGTTGTTGCTATTGTTGCTGTTTTTATTGTTGTTGTTGTTGATGTTGTTGTTGTTGTTATTTTTGTTGTTACTATTGCTATTGCTGTCGTTGTTATTATAGATGATGATGATGATGATGATGATGATGATGATGATGATGATGATGATGATGATGATGATGATGATGATGATGATGATGATGATGATGATGATGATGATGGTGATGAAGATGATGGTATTTGATGATGATGTTGCTGATACTGATGATGATAATGATGATGATGATGATGATGATGATTCTGTTGCTGCTTAGGCTGCTGCTGCTGCTGTTGTTGATACTGTTGATGCTGTTGATGATGCTGCAACTGTTGAATGGAACTTATTGCTACTACTGCTGTAGCATTAATAATTGTAGCAGTAGTAGTAGCAGTGGTAGTAGTAGTAGTGGTAGTAGTAGTAGTAGTAGCAGTAGTAGCAGCAGTAGTAGTAGTAGTAGTAGTAGTAGTAGTAGCAGTAGTAGTAGTAGTATTGGTAATAATAATACTACTAATAGCAACCTTACTGTCTCCGCCTTCCGGCGTTGTTGTCGTTTGTAGCACAGTATTATTACAACTATTACTACTATCACTACTACTTGTGCTATTTCGGATTGCGTTAGCAGCTGCTACAGCTGCTGATGCAACTGCTGCAACTGCTGATACCGATGCATGTACTGGTAATTGTTGTTAATAATAATAATGATAATACTGATAATGATGACGATGATGATAATGATTATGATGACGATGATAATAATAATAATGAACTGTTTTCACTCAATTTTTTTTAAAAAAAAAAACAAAATTTTACCATTTTAAAATTGAATAAAGAAAGAAAATGATAAGAAAAAAGTAATTAAATAAATATATATATAGATAGAAAGAAAAAAAAAAAATTCGGTACAATTTAAAACCAGTTCCTTTCATTGTTTTCTTCGAATAAATTTCCGGATTATTAATATGAAACAAAAAAAAAAAAAAAAGAAAGATTATTCACCAATTTTCCAAATTAGTAATATAATTAGTACATCACCAATCGTTGTCGTCGTTGTTCATCTTTTAATGGCAATACAGTCAAAAATCTAGCAATAATAATCATATAGAATAATAATAATG
The DNA here is from genome assembly GCA_028564675.1 of Onchocerca lupi. NCBI lineage: Eukaryota > Metazoa > Nematoda > Chromadorea > Rhabditida > Onchocercidae > Onchocerca > Onchocerca lupi. The sequence continues at coordinate 4,974 of JAOVVO010000472.1, forward strand.
ATAATGATGATGATGATGATGATGATAAATAATTTAGCATCACTGAAAAATTACGAATTTTTCAAAAAAAAGAAAAATGTTAGAAAATTTAAAATTAAAAGATCAAAAATAAATAAATAATTTTTTTTTCTTCTTTTGGAATAAATAAAATATAAAAGTTTAGTGAAATGAAATCTTTTTTATTTTTAAAAATTTGAAGTCATTCTTATTTGAATGAAATGGGATGAAATGGGATTGCCAAGGATAGAAGAAAAAGGAAGTCCTTTCTTGTTTGTTGTATATCTATCGTGTTTCCTTCCTTCCTTCCTTCCTTCCTTCCTTACAGGATTACGATGTATGTGACATACACCCACGCATACACACCCACACACACACACACACACCCACACACACACACACATACACACACATACACCAATACATACATAGAAACACATATCAGATAATAGATATATCCCGGAGATAGATCCCCCCCTCCTTTTCCCATATAAAACGACAAACGGGTGGTGACACACGGGTGACATGTTTCTCCTCTCGATAGATGTGAACAGTTTTGATGAGAGCAGAATATTGCTGATAGAAGAAGTCTTTTTCCATTTCCTATCATTTATACCCGCGGGTAACAGTTTCCTTTTGTCATTATACCCGCGGGTAACAGTTTCCTTTTGTCATTATACCCGCGGGTAACAGTTTCCTTTTGTCATTATACCCGCGGGTAACAGTTTCCTTTTGTCATTACATCCGTAAGTAACAGTTCGTCTGTCATTAACTCGCGGGTAACAATTCGCTTGCCATTGTACCCGCGGGTAATTTGTTCGCTTGCCTTTACATCCGCGGGTAACAATTCTTGATAACCGTGTGGGATGATGAAAAAAAAAAAAATTTTTTTTGAAGGGAAATTTAATGCTATTTCTATGATTACAAATTTTGGATTTTAAAAATAAACTTTTTTAATTATTATTTTTTCAATTCGTAGGAAAAATTGGAATTATACGTAAAGTAATTAAAATTCAAAAATCCAAATCTTTATATTATAAAAGATAATATAAAAATTTTTTTTATAGAAGATAATACTAAATTTTTTTTTTTAAAGTATTAATTTTATTTAATGAAAACTAATTTTATTTTACTTATAATTATAATTGGAAACAAAATTATTTAAAAGAAAGATATTATAAAATTTTGATTTAAAATTCAATTTTGCAGCTTTCTTCCAGTACTATTTTATCTTATTTATGGAAAAAGTTATAAATAAATTTAGTTATAAAAGATAATACATATAAAATTTTTTGTTATTTCAAAAAAAAAAAATCAATTTCCTCGAAAATATTTTTTGGAACAAATAAAATTATGAAAAATTTTGTAAAAAAAAAAGCTTTTTTTTTTTTTCCTTTTATCAATTCATATTTCATCTTTTCCTTTTTCTTTCTTTTCAAACTTTTCTTCTCACTTCTTTTTCTTTCGTAAAAATTTTTCAATTTCAAATATAATGTATTCGGAATGAAAAAAAAAAAAAAGAAGAAATCTGATTGCAGTAGTTATTATTACAAGTAAAAGTTTGAAAAAATGAAAATAATTTAAAGGAATGAAAAAAAAAAAAAAAAATAAAAGCGACTTTTCATTTTTATTGATTAGATTTTGCAAATAAAAGAAGAATTTTTCTTGACAAAATTTGAAATAAAATGAATTTGCAATCAAAAAAATATTTCAAAAATATTCATTATTTCTGCTTGCATTATTAGAAGAATATTATGAAAGCGTAATTTTTAGCAAAATTTTTTATTTCGAATCATCATGAAATATTAATTTAAATAGTTAGTAATTCAAATTATATTTAAATGAAATGAATTACATGCATCGATGTGAAATTATGATATGAGATATATTTCAACGTTGATAGTGATAATGATAATTTAAATTTTTGACAAATTTTTATTTTCTTCTCTTTCCTCTTTTTTTTCCAAAAAATTTTTTTTTCCTATTTAATTGCAACAAAATTTATACTACATGAAATTTATTTGTAAAATTATTTGAATAAATTTGTTCACTTATAAATTAGAATTTAAAATTATTATATAAATTTCAATGCTTTTTTTCTTTTTTCTTTTTTCTTTTTTCATTCTTCCATTCTTTCCTTTTTTGATATTTTTGTAAATTAAAATTGAAATTTATATAATAATTTTTTTTTTAAAGTTAATAAAAATAAAAGAATATGAAATCTTATATGAACTTCTATGATTTTTCTATCATTGTTTTTTTCGATTTTTTTAAAAATTTAATCAATATTGATAGAAAAATGCAATATTTTTAGAATAATCATTAGCTTTTATTATTTTATAGATTTTATTTCTGTATGTTTATTGCAAAGGCTAATATTATTTATTTCACATAATATTAGTATTATCAAAAAAATATTAACAAAAAAAAAAAAAAAAAATAATAACAGGAACAATAATAATAACAATAACAACAGCATTAACGATAACAACAACAACAACAACAACAAACAACAACAACAACAACGACAACAAACAACAACAACGACGACAATAACCAACAATACAACGACAACAACAACAACAACAAACAAAGACAATAACAATAGAAACTGAAATTTTTAATACTGAAAATAATTAGTAAAAATGTATAATTATTAATATTGGTAATAACAATCATTATTTCTATTGATATTATTATTATTATTATTATTTTTTCTTATTTAGTAATTGTGAAAATATTGCAGAATTAGAAAAATTACTAAAAAAAAAAAAAAAAAAAAAAAAAAAAAAAAAAAATTAAAAAAAAAAAAAAAAAAACCCTTCTTTTATAACATAACATCATTGAAAATAGTCCTTGAAGAAAATTCATGGGTGAAATCACGTTAAATCAATAACATTTTATACATGGACTGTTTAACTATGGTTCATTGGTAAAGCTGATTTTATCACTCTAAGCATTTAATTACACATGGGTATTGTTATTATCAATATAATTGCATATAAAAACAATTAGTTGAAAATGAGTAATTAAGGCATTCATATCTTTGGCGACATTCATGCGATAATCATTGTTGAAATCTTCTACAGAACGAAATCTTCTTGATGAAAGAAAAACAGCTCTTTTAGGTAAAATGTTTGATTCTATTTGTGCATTCGTGAATTTCAATCAGATGCTAATTGAAACGATAAATAAGCATGTTTAAATTACAAGCTAACATACGGTTTAAATGATTGAGAAACAGAAGGAAGAATAAAGTTTGATAAATATGAATAATTTAAAGAAAACTGATTTGTGAAATTTGCCAAATTATGACGAGGAAATAATTGAATTTTTCAAATAAATCCACTCTTTCAAAAGTTGAATCTTATAGCTTATCAAGAGGTTTTTATTCATGATCTAAATGAAAAACTAATAGAACATTTATTATTTTGTATTCATCTGTTCTGTGATCCAAACAAGTCGTTTCAAACTGCAATTGTTTATTTTTTCTTCGCAATGTTTGTGATTTTTTTAATTTAAAAAAAAAAAAAAAAAAAAAACTCTATGTTCTTTAAATTTCGTACGAAATTTTAAACTCTGGAATTTTTAGTCTTATCTTTGCGCTGTTATTTAAGCTGGCCTTTTAATTTATTCATCATTTATTCGCTCGCTTTCCTATTTAATTCATTTATTTCATCCTTTAAGTTCTTTATTTTAATGAAAAATTGAAATTTAGTTTTAATCATTTTTGATGAAGCAACAAATGGCTTAAATATTTCCTGCAGCCATCAGCAGATATGTTCTTGAACTGATATACAAAAGAACTCGAAGAATGACTATTGCGGCGGTATACATTTTATGATCTGATCTGATCTATATCAGTTATTTATCCCCATTACTATTTTATTTTACGAAGAAATCATTTATTCCGACAAGTGTGTCAGTAAATCACGTCAATAATTAAAATTTTTGTAACACATTAGAATACAAAATAAAATTCATTTTGATGTGAAATAGATTGCTATACCCTGAATTACACACCTGTATGAATGCAATCAACACCGGATTCGACCAGAAAACGTTACTAGAAATTCAGGATGAAATATCTTCACTAAATTCAAGAGCAGATTTAAAAATATGGTAATCAGCATATCATGAGTACTGGGAAACAGAAATTTTGATAATTTCAATTTTATATTAATATATTCGAAGTTTTTCGAAATAAATTATTTTTCATGCATTGCTAAGGAATTAATACCAACAAAAAAACAAACAGTTATTATGATAAGATAATAATGTGTTTGGATATTTTTTTTTTCATGAGAGTTTTCTACTTTTTTTTTTTTTAGCTGAAACAAAGCAAATTTATTATTCCGTTTATATTTGAGTTTGTTTTTTAATTGGATTTCTTATTTGACATTAAATAAACTTATTCCTATTCCAACAACAACTACTCATACTTCAAAATTCAGATTGGTCCAGCAAATGAAAATCCCACCATTTACTGTTTTTACAATTATTTTGATCGATTCATTTTGTTGTTTAGTTGCCACCTGTTTATTCGTTTGAGTTACCTCCATTTGACAGTATCATCAAGACTCAAAAATTTCCGCTATTTCTTGCAATGATTGGCTGAGAAACAGTAGAAAAAAGTTGATTGATCTTTCAAGATACTATAATTTATTATCCTGCTTCCCGATTATAATTTCTCACGTCAAAATCTTGATATCTTTTTTATATCTAATTGTTTATTTCGAATTGAATCGGTCAATTTAATTGAACCAATCAATCGATGAGAATCATTTTATAGAATGATATTGATTTTCTATTACATCAGCCAATATCAAAAATATCTCATCCTGTCCAACTGATGAAACTTTTATAACTCCATGAAGATCACATTATCGCCGCCAACCCTTCTTTTTACTTGAGTTCTTCTTTTCTGAATTCCATTAATCGATTAGCCGTAATTCAAAATGATTTGTTATATTTTAATCATTAACTTCTAGCAATGCTTCATTTAAATGAAATAAAAAATAAATCCAATATTCACAGAAGCATCTTCATTCTATTACTGATAAAATTTTCATTTTGATGTCAACACTGAGAGTTTTTACATCCTAGCATTTTCTTTTCTAAGAAAATTCAAAAAATTAGTTTAAAAAATGAAGTTTAGCTTACAAATACTTTTAATAAGACATTGATTCGAAATGCCAAGTACCGCAGGTTTCCTTTCAGCCTCATAACTTTTAAATCAAAGACTGAAATATTCGTTACTATGGACGATCTTCCGAGCATTTAATTCGTTGGTGCATTTCGTACTACTAAGACTGTTTACTTTTTTTCAAGTATTTTCTTTTCTTCGATTCTTCCAGCCGCATTTTCAGACCTTCCGAGCCAATATTGATAATAGTTTGCATTTTGTTGGCTCGATGAAACAGAGCTTTTATTTTCCGAACATAGCAAAATAAAGGCAAAAAAAAAAGAAAAAAAAAAACATAAAAAGGACTAAAATTACTCACTTTGACAGTTTCTTGCACTGAAATCTGCAGATCATTGCTTCAAATCATCAATTTTTTTCTCATTTCGTCATTGTTGTTTTGATAAATTTTCGTGTATGTTTTAGATCATCCATACTGTTCGTGTTCTATAATTTCATCCTAATTCTACAAAAAGTAGCATCGTATGACGATTATGTCGAATGGAGAATTCTGGTGATTTGATCCAAGAAACAATAAACACAATAGGATCCAAAAATGAATTTTAGAAAAAGCTACAATTCGAAATCAATTAAAGGCGTGTTAAAATCGCTATTATTATTAGCTTATTATTATTATTACAATTATTATTATCATTTATTATTATATACTTTTTCAAATTAAAATAATATTCGAGAAGGAATGAATTATTTTCATTCTAATATATAATAATTATATTAGAATCCGTTTCTTTTATGTGAGAAGCATGTATGAAATATACTTAAAATCATAATTCAGTAGGACATAAAATTTTAATTGGGCGATGTTATTTCTCTAAAATCAATGAGTTCAAAGGAATGATACTTGAAGGAATCTCTAGGAACGCTCAGGACAAAAAGGCAAGAAAAAGGCTTTCCGGTTGATGAAGTAGGACAGAGTCACATCGCAATTATTTCACTAGTTCTTAATTAAATTTCATTTAGCAAATGCATAATTTAGGCTTTGGAATTTATGATCAAAAAAATTGACTTCCTTTGGATATGTTTTCATTCTTCTAACGATGATAGCACCGCTGAATATCTTATCTATCTTAGTTGTTGCAAAAACGAAGCCTTCTTTCATCTTTGAACAAAAACTGCAATTTGCTAGAAATAAAAATGAACTGAATATCATTTTAAATTGTCTCATTATTCATCATTAGATTAAAGATTAATCTAAATCAGTGGCCGTGGAGATCGGAAATCGATGAAAAGAATCTCCAATTTCCTAAAGAAGTGCTGCGTAATATATCATGAAACTTCTGTATTTTCTGTTTAATCATATTGTAAAAACAGACATACAAAAGACATAACACATTATACTTGAGGTACTTATCCGTATATATTCAGGTCTAAAATCTAAAATATATATTCACGTGTATATTCAGCTAGAAAACGACAGTTTAAAATGAAATGTATCGTACTTGATAAGAAAATTTGTGATTCTTCCTGACATTTCTGTGTGTTTTGCTGTGAACACAAATTGCTGACAGTGCAAAAACCGTTAAATTGAATGTTATTGAGTTAAAAAGAAACAACCAAACATCACCGTAATATTTTCAATTTGTTATACCCCTCCACTGCTGATATTTTGGATAGAAATGGAAAATTCACTTTTCTGCTGATGTGTCTTATTTTACTACAGATGTTGTTAGTGCAGAATTGGAATTGGCGAAATAACTACAATTTTTCATAAAGCTAAGTTTTACTTTATCTGCTCCTGAGAGTATTTCACTTATCAACGCTTGTTCGTAATAAATAATTTACGGTTTGGATAATGCTGCATTTATTTTTTCTATATTTGTGAGTAAACATTCTCATGGCAAACTACGTTCCCTTTTATTATTATTGGTAAAGTTACAATTTCCGATTTGTCTGGATGATTCTGTTATTTTCAGATTCTCCATTTTTTTTTTATATATTCACAAAGCTATTTGTCTCAGTAATAACTGTATGACTGTCAATCATTTTCAAAGATTCAGCTTTGTTTGGAGAAATCTAATCTACTAACACGTAATCGGTATTAGATACGAAAAAATTTTTATCTATACCTTGGAAATTCAAAATCTATCAACTAAAAATTGACAAATCATTGAAATCAGAAAAGTAGATATAACGTTTCTATAAGTATGATTGATGATGATCAAAATGCATAAGATGCAAAAGCGATCGACAGCATAATGAAATTTATTAGCGAAATAAACATGTCACTGTTAAGAGATTAAAGTTACTTAGCATTTAATTGTTATTATTGAATTTGAAATAAAAATGTTCAATTCGTCATAATTTCGAAAAAATTTGAGCAAAAAAGGAGAGCATAACCTCGTGATCAATTTGCTTGGATCGCATTTTGAAATACAAGGGGTATCTTCAAATACGAAAATTCATTACAGTACACCGAAAGTAAAGATCTTTACTATCCTTTGCTCCAATTTCTAAAATTCTACCATATTCTATGCTCAAAAGTTTTACCCATTCTTTTTGTTCTCCTGGTGAAGATATCTTGGATTCTGTAATTGCTCTGAGTTTCAGCGAGAAAACAATATTTCGATTATTTCGTAAATAGTTAGATTTATGAAGAAAATTAGCAATAATAGACTTCAATTTCCTGCTCTTTTTTTTTTTTTGTTCTCATGAATTCTATGAATTAGAAACGTTAGTCACATTGAAAATTACAGCCATATATTAATTTTACATTCATTAAAACTTCTAATCATTTGCGGGTCGGAATATTGGTTTGTAAACTCTGATTTGAATTTGGAGCTTACAGTATCTTTAATGTTTATGTTCACTATTTTAGATCTACATAAAATAACAGAAAGTAGCAACAAATGAAAGATAAAAAACAATGAATTCTGATTGTTCTATCATTCATAAGTGAATTAAGTAGCACATACTACACCAAAATAACCAAACAACCTCTAAACCTCATCCCATTACCAAAAAAAAAAAAAAAAAAAAAAAAAAAAAAAAAAAAAAAAAAAAAAATATTGAATAAGAAAAAGGAAAATCTTGATTATTTAGAACCAAAACTTGCAAAAATATGATGTATAAGTATATTGCTGAATATATATATCGAACCGAGATTGTCAAAATCACTGGTGGAATATTAAAATGAAGCATTTTTGATGGCATCGGACGGCAAATCGATTCGTAATACGAGTACTTTCATTGCTTCATCGCTTGTTAGCATAAGGTTATGATGCTGTAACTGATGGAAGCACTCTTCTGCCTCCCCAACACTGTCTACGTTTATTATAGACACTATCTAAAATGAAGGAACGGTTAAGGTTTCGTTCAATAATTTTAATGAATTCGAACAAAACCTCAAAATCATTAACAAATAATATAAATCTGAATAGTTTCATGAAGTTTTTCCATTTTAGTTACTACTGAAAGAAAGAACACAAATGTAATTCTTCAAAGTCCGATTTTAATACAAACATTCAGCTAAATCAATTCCAAAAAACACAGTGATTCTATCAAAAAAACTGATAAACAGAATACTTGGGATAGTCTCGCACATTTTTCACGCACGACCCAACCAGCAATGTTCGTCAGGTACGAGCTCAAAGAACGAAAATCTTTGTCCAATTGCAAGCCACCAAGTCGATTGTAAACACTTTTCATTATTACACGCTCGAACTGCACAGAAACTTCAGTACAAACTGCTATCAGCAATTCCTTCAATTAATTCCTTTTCCTTTTTTTTCTTTTTTTTTTTTCTACAACTGAAATTTCTCCTCTTCACTTTTCTATAATTGAAATTTCAAAAAACGTTTTAATAAATTCCATCACAATGGTTATTAGAATATTACCTGATAATTAACAGGAACAAGTAACGGCTCGAAAGCTGCTAACTGACGGTCAAGTGTGGCGATGAAATTATTCATGAAAGGATCTTCCGCTTCAAAATCACAGAATTCACTCTCAGAAGGTGTATGATTAATACTCAGGTAGAGCTCCATGCTAAACAAATTTACTTTTTTTTTTTTTTTTTTTGTTTTACTCTTCTTAAATAAATCTCGAAATACAGAATACAAAAAAAAATCTTATCTTTTAACTTTCAGCAAGATATTTAAATCCAAATTACATAACTCGAAAAGCTATCCATCTTCTAGTGCAATATAAAATGAAGAAAAGAGTACATAGGTTTCAATTTAGGTCGAAATGCAGCTGTGCACAATTTATCAACGCCAAGATTTGCAGAGCTATCGAATTTTCGAACTAAATCGTCTAGCTGGCTAATCGCATTTTCCAACTTACCTTTTTCAAGTTCACTCACCTACAAAAAGATAGTTCAGAAAAAAATCAACAAACGAAAGTCGGCTTCACTTGATTATCCAGCATTTGGTAAATTTTTTCAACTGCTTATTGTTTCTTCATTAAACTGCTGCGCACAAGTTATCTATCAGAATTCAAGTTTCTTTATTTTTTTTTCTTTACGAAATATTTGAAAACTATATTGCGAAAAAGGCAAAAATCTTATACCTCAGTTAGATGCTTTTCAAAATCTTCCAATAACCCTTTCTTTAATGTTTTCGTACATTCAGCAGATGCACGAATGTTGTTTAACGCAGTCAAGAAAATCTGAAAGTATAAAACATATTAAAATGGTAACTGATTACTGACAAATTTTATATTCAGATTTTAAACTACTGCTGCACGCATCTTAATTCAGTGCCAAAAAAAAAAAAAGAAATTTATTTCGAAACGCACCAAATTCAATAAATAACAAAATACTTGTTCAAATTTGATTAATCCCTTCAGCAACATAAGTAGCAATTACTTAAAAATATAAAAAATATTTTATAGGCTTGTGTAAAATAATCTCTGAGAAATATATTTCATTCAGAGACATTATATTGCTGAAATATTTTTGAACTTCATCAAAACTTCATAAAAGCTCACTTCTTTTAGTCTTTCGGATCCAGAATCTGCAACCTTTCCATGTTGTATAACATTATATGCTGTTTGTGCCGTTTGATATGCTTCAGCGGTCCAACTTGCGCTCGGATAACCACTCTAAATATTGCACCTGATTAAGACTCTTTTTGGAAAATCACAGCATGACTTCAAGAATAGGAGATGAATTACAATAAGAATTATACTGACTTTCAATACTCGCCTTGATACCCTGAAATATATATTTCAGAAAATCTGCTTCTAATGCAGTCACACCATTATTTAATACAGCACATGTGCAATCCACCGATGATGAACTGAGAGAACGTCTTACACATTTGCGCACAATGAAAAACACATCATCAAGCGTAGAGCTGAAATTGTTTTTTTAATTAAAAGCTCCAAAAATTCTCATTTTATTGTTCAAAATATACAAAAAATATAATCAAGAATGCATCCTTTATGAATAAATAAAATCTTCCTGAAACCACTAGTCATATGACATTCTCAATAGTACAATGAATTAAAGATTAGAAAAATAGATATGTTTCGATGGACATTATAAATATTCAAGCATTAAAAGCATAAAAAATGGTGATCAAACACATCCGTTTTATAACATTCAATAAAAAGAGATTTAGCAAAAATTTTGAGAAATAGTTAGCTTTATACCTTGTTAAGCTGTCGATTTCTTTTAAATCCATAGTCATTGCCTTTGCGACCGACTCAGTCATATAAAATTGCTCCATAAGAACATACTGACCCAACAATTCCTGAAATCAAAGATTTTGAAACAATCGAAATATTATAGAATATTCACTACTATAAGATCTTACGAAAATGAAATAACAGTTCGGACAGAAGAAATATAATCAGATCAAACTGTGTAACAAATACCTGCATTCTCGTCCCAAGAACCGACCGTAGAACTAAATCATCCAATTTATTACTTCTTTCACGCTTCTGTTTTACTCTACCTTCTTCGAAAAGCCGTTTATTTTCATCAGTCATTTGGTTTTCATCCAATTCATTCTGTTAAAAAAATTTGGTTCAAATGCTTCGAAAGAAAAAAAAAAATTCATTGAAATGATTCCTATTTCTTAGCGCAGTATATATTAATCCTCATGGATTACTTTCACATGAATTTCCTTCAGTAAAGTGAGAATTGGGTGGGATTTTCAAAATTGCTTGACACGAAACAAAAGTTCGTCCGTAATCTAAGAAAAAGACATCATTTGGCAATATAAGTCAATTTCTGGTCCAAATCTACAACTAGCACACCTGCTCATCAGTTTTCATATTTGCTACATTCAATCGTCTCTTGAGGTACCGCCAATAAAGGTGAGTTCTAGTATGCATCAGCGTCACTTCGGATAACAGAACATCCAGTTCTAAGGCATCAATTTTATCTGAAGAATTAAAAAAGTCATCGATGCTCCAAGAAAAAAAAGCAAAAAAAGGAATAAATATAAATATTGTGGAAAATGGATTTATATTTCGTTCTTATAATTTATTTCAAGTAAATTAGTAACCAAACAAACCACACAAATGGTTAACTAGGCATTCTATTAGTTCTAACGTAACTAAATTTCGGAAAAAGAAATTCTGAAAAAGATTCAATGGTGATAGTTACAGTAAACATATTAACCTAATACGTATTTATCCGAATTTCTTCTTATTTTTTCAACCATTTTTGCTTTGCTATCAAACTGTCTGTTCTTGATGAATGCATCAATGATTCGCTCAGCTTCTTTGTCGCATATTTCCTAGGAAGGATTAACTTTTTAACATTCGAAACCAAGTCTTTTTACTATCCTCCATGTTTTTTAGATTATTTTCATTAGATTATTTCTAAACTCAAAAACTTTTTTAATTCTTCGAATAATTTAAAAAATAAGGAAATAAAATTTGAAAGAAGAACAGAAAACATTCATCAACCTGCAGTATCTCAATCAATGATAACAACTTATCCGGACCATATGAGGAATCAATTAGTGGCTCATACACTTGTATCTCACGGGCTATTCCTGAAATTTAATTGAAACTATAACTGCTTCACTATGAACAACAATCTACATACACCCAAATTTAAATTCACCTTCAAAAAGCATTGTCAGTGCATCCGCATAAAGCACATTTATTCTCTTATCATCGGTACCGCCGGCCAGCATCACCTTCAGAAAAACCCACAGATTAAAAAAATTTTCAGATAAAAATAAAAGAAATCTCTTTCTGCATAAATTGAAAGCATTCTTAGCATGAATACGCATTGAATGCGTATTCATGCTAAGAATGTTTTAAATGTAATTTTTGCTTGGCATACTGAAAGGCAGCTATTAAATTGTGAAATGAGTAATGGTACCCAAACTAAAATTTCTTTATTACTTAGGATAGCAGACATCGCTAATAAACTTTAAGCAAGTAAAATCATTAATCTTGACATTTAACATGAGATATATGAACGAAAATTATTGGAAAACCTTAAATTACGAACTCACTTTATAATTCCGCTCTGCAAATTCACGAATCTTAATACAAAGATAATCACCAATCCGTTTGATACCATTTGTATGCTCATTAAGCAGTGGGAACAATTTGAAAAATCTTTGAATCGAAGCAACATCATTATCTTTAACAGCCTGAAACAGTTGAAAAGAAAATCACAAGAAAATTAAAGAGAGAGAGAAATTCTTAACACGAGAAGGAAATTTCAAACATTATGATCATCATCGGAAAAAAGGCATTTAAATATAGAGACAATCATATCAAAATAAAATGATTCTAAAATATATTTAAGCCAACTTCAGAGTCCATTTTTTAATTTAATAATAATTTCTTGGTTTGCATATATATGACTGATTAAGGATCGAAAATATAACAAAAGAAATAAGAATAGAAGTTACTTGATCAAAGCGTTTTTCGATTACTGATTTCATCTCAGTCATTGCTTCGCGTAAAATCTCATAACTTTTCCCCATTGATTGGCCTACATCTGATTAAAAAACGATTAACTTCTGCCATTAAAAAATAGTGAATACTGATTTCACTTATTTCTATTTGTGCAATTGCTCACCTTTCCCTTCACTATGATCACCCATTTGAAAAACTGTTGTATCCAGTGTTAAAAACTTATGAATATGTCTAGCAGCCAATTCATAATCCTCTTGTTCTATTGCAGAACGAACACCGTCAGCGCAATTACGTAGGTCCATTAAATCACTGACTCGCTGCAAGCATTCGACTACCCGGCCTTTGGCTATATCTAATGCCAAGACCTAAAAGTGATAATACCGAAAATCATTAACCGAGTAAAAATCATTCCACTAGAGACAAAAAATTTATTGGAATTTATTTGGGCAAATCTGAACAAAATCGCCAAAAATTAGCAAACTATCATGCTTTCCTTATTTACCCCATTCTTTTTTGCTTCCATTCATGATAATCGTGATTAAAAGGCTTAAATTACCTTGCTTGAAATACTGTCTGCTAAGCCAGAAATCATTTTCAGTTTACTAGCGAGCTGTTTGGTATCGGACTCAATCAACGTCATTTGATTCTTGAGACGTGTAACTGTCAAACTAAATGGCAAGGAGATATCCGAGTTTGCCAAATGTTCTGCAGAAATAAAAATCAAATTATTTAGAAAATCTTTTTTGTGTTCATGAGGAATATCATCAAAATCATTTACCTTCATTAACAGAAGTCTTACGCAAATCATTTATTAGCACTTCATCTAAGCTTCTAATCAGTGTTTCTTCTTCTTTTACTCTTCCTATCATTTGTTTTCTGCAAAAAATTGTTTCCTTTAAAAAAAAAAAAAAAAAAAAAAAAAAAAAAAGAAAAAAAAAGAAAAAAAACATGTACAGATAGTCTTTTAAAGTTGAATGAAAAGAAAATAAAAAATTAAATAAATGATTTATACCTCAATGTGGACAATATAGCATCGAAATCAAACTGAAGATCTTCCGGTCGCTTTGGTTTCGATCGCAATGAACCGTTCGGAACATCGACTGAAACAGTTTCGCCTTTTGGAATATAAGTCAATGTATCCTATTCCTGCAGTATTTCCCGCAGATTTTGTATTATTAGTCCTGCATGTTTTGTTATATTCATATTTTTCAAATTTCTCTATTAACGAACAATCCTAAAAACATAATAAAGAAGGAGTGAATCAATTAAATTCCAAAACCACAGAAAAGAGGTCAATCAATAACTGAAAATTAAGGTACTGACCGTTAAATATTTTTATTTCATTCCATTTACTCCATGCATCAGCTAAAGAGCTCATAGAAACAGCATCGTGGATATTTACCGATTCCATACTTGATAAACTTTTTCAGTGCGAAAAAAATCTAAACAAATGGTGAAATCAAGCATGCAAAACAATCATGGTTCTTCTCCCGAAGGGTTTTATATTTCACTGGAAAAGTAAACATAGAAATGATAACTTGACATCAATTTAATGAAAAACTTACACAAACATCAGAGAAATTATGAAAATATTCCACAAAGCGATGAATACTCGAAAACAACGCAATAATTGAAGAAAATCTCGTATACGATCCGTGACTGAACGATCTTCACCTTCGATAATTACAAAGGAACCGAAGTGATTCGCTTTAGATCTGAAATAAATCTACAGCCAAATAAAAAACCAAATTGAGAAAATTATAACAAACTAAAGAAATTGAAAGGGAATACAAATTTTTCGAAATAACATAAACTTAAGGAAATAGAGAGGAAGCAATAGCTTGCTCATAAAATTGTTTGCATGCTGAACATTAAAAATAAAACAAGTAAATCAATATATACCACAGAGCTAGCTAAAAATTCTTACAATTTGAAATTTATAACGGTGAAAGCATTTAATAGCAAAGTAGAAGAAATGATCAATTCAGAGAGCATTTCTGATCAGTTCCGATTGCATTTCTCTGTTTTAGCATCGAATCATGAAACTGTAAAAGAGACGAATGAATTTTAGATTTCTGCCATCAATATCTTCACTTACTACTGTAGTAGTAAA
Organism: Onchocerca lupi; assembly: GCA_028564675.1. Classification (NCBI taxonomy): domain Eukaryota; kingdom Metazoa; phylum Nematoda; class Chromadorea; order Rhabditida; family Onchocercidae; genus Onchocerca; species Onchocerca lupi. The sequence goes on from JAOVVO010000472.1 coordinate 20,117, forward strand.
TGAATTCAGTGAATTTATCTCTATTCAACAACTTTAATCTTCGGCTCATCTGTACTCTAACCAAACTTCCCGACTTCTTCAACTTTAAGCCTTCTGACTGTACCACAACTCGCTCAGTAGCCCCCACCCTCACATCAGCAGTCACTTTTATCGAAATCAACTCCGAACTTCCACTCGTCGCGGAAGTGAGCCGCTATGAAATTATCCAGATCCTAGGGAATCCATAGAAGAGGACTGTATTTTGCTTGCACTTCTCATTGACAGGTCCCAGGATAATCAGCAGATATTAGTCTCAGATTCTCCTCCACGGGATTGATGACATTTCTGCAATTTTGCAGAGAAAATACGAAAGAACTCATGTTCTATTCTCACCAATATCACATTAATACCTAATCTAACAGCATTTTACAGAAATAGATTAGAATGGCAAAAGTGAAGATTATTGATGCACAAGGCCTATTGCTAAGAAAAATTTCACGTGACTCATCAGTGTTTAATACATTATCACAATGAAAATGAGCCAAACATCAAGAAGTTTCAATCCAGCAACACTCGAAATAATCTCACTCAATGCAAAAAGAAAAATGAAACTTTACAGTCCAACGTCACAATGGTTGAATTTTCGAATTAGAGCCAAAAAAGTCCTCAACTAATTAGAAATCTTAATAGCTCTAAGAGTCATAGTAGCAGCACTAAAATAAGTACGAGTACTAATATCCAAACCAGCCTTTAACACATGATGACGCCATGTCATAATTATTCACAATTTATTTTTAAATCAATACCTTGTCATTTACAAATTAAGAAAAATTAAGCAAGAGATTTTTTGCTTTAACTTTTTTATTTCAATAGAATTATTTTCAAAGATCAATTTCCCATTTCCAACATTTTTAAAATATAATCAATGATTATTTATTGAAAAACAATATTAAGATAAGTTACAGTGACTGAGAAACAAAAAAAAAAAAAAAAAAACCCATTAGAATAACAAGACTTTGTATTTTTATTTCGTAAATTTAATAATTTATTTTTAAAAAGTCTTTCTTTAAAAAATCAGTGTTTACCCATCTTGTTTTGTTTATCTCTTAGAGTAGTATCGCCGATGGTTCAACATCATCTGTATTCAACAATTTACAACAAAATAAATGAATCAAATTTATTGATTCATTTGAATCGTGAAATGTTTCACAAAAAAATGTTAGGATGCTAAAAATGAATATTGTTAATGCAAATTATCAAAAAAATTTCACGTGACTCATCGATGTTTAATAGATTTTCATGTCACGTCATATCTTATGTCGTAATTTATTCACAATTCATTTTCATATCGTGGATAAGTTTATATTAATTCTTAATCATTCAAATACTAAAAAAATTTTTTTAATTTAACCAATAACGTATTTTGTTTTTCTTTTTTTTTTGTTAATGACATTATTTACAAAGATAAATTTCTCATTTTCAACATTTCTAAAATATATATTAGTGATAATTTTTATTGAAAAGTATTGGTATTAAAATCAAATTGCACTGACTGATAAATATTCCCAATAGAATGACATGGGGTTTTTGAAATGTTTGTAAAAATCAATTTTTCTTTAAAATCAGCATTAAATGATCAAATATCTGTATGATAAGAAGAAAATTAATTAGGTTTAAATAAAAATTATCACAAATAATTTAATATTTTCGGCCCAAATAATGATTAATTACTTTAACTAATGAATTCATTTTTTAAGGCCACAACAATAATTTTTTAGTGCATAAAATTTATGATTAATATAAAGTGAGCATATTAATAAAAGAAAAAATATTTTGATAATAAAAAGGATTAATTGTTATCGTTTCATCAATTGGAATATTTTTATAAATATTACTTTTTTTGTTCTAATAATTTTATAAGAATTGCTAATCTCATATTCATGTCAAACTTTTTTTGAAATAGCTTGCTATTAATGACCAATGTTATAAATTCTTTTATTTTTAAAAAAATACACTTCATTAATGAAAGTATTTTATGTTTTTTTGCAATCTCAAAAAAAAAAAAATCAAAATAAATTAAATATACTAACTGTACCTGATTTTTCAAAAAAAAAAAAAAAAAATCCTTCCGATTTGGTTAAGCATCTAAGCATTCAACTATATACGGTATTATTTGTCAACTAATCATTCTCCACTAGGTATCTCAATTTGACTATAAAATTTTTATTGTAAAACTGCTAAGATTTTATCGCAATATTAATGAATTATTACCTGAGTAATCCGTGCTCACTGATTCAGAGCTGCATATTAAAGTCTTCGATAGTGGTTTTAGTTGTACAGTTGAATTCGAATTTGCTATTAAAAGGTTTAGGTTTTGTTGGCAATTAAAATGACCACCGTGATCATGTCGTCGGGAACCTGCTCTAAAACACTAATAATAACTCTTTTTGACATAAAAATCTTTACCGCTTCAAACTAATTTTTCGTAGTTTCTTTTAATTCCATTGTATATCTGATCGATACAACTTTCTTAATCATTTTCAGTTTTTTAGTCAAGAAGTTAAATATTAATATTAAATGATATCAAATTTCATAATTCTAATTTATAAAAATTAATCAATCAATGATGTTTATGATGGTGATAGTGGTGGCGATGATGGAGATGACAATGAAAATACTTGTGTCGATGATGATGACAATATTTAGCGCCTAAGATTTTTGCATGAATTGACGATGCGCAATATGAATGCTACAATAACGATTGGATGTTGCCAACTTTGAATTCAATATGAGAATAATTTTCTTTGCTCAACCTGCGAATAAATTCGATCTTTCGCTTGCTACAACTTCCCATCAAAACTGAATAATCATTCATGTCCATTTTTCCATTACTGGAAAAAAAAATTAATGTTAATATTAGAATTACAAGTCTTGACATTAATTAATATGACATTTGATACCTTAACATTAATAGTTTAAACCATTAGTCATTCAAAAGAATTTACCTTGAATGAATAGATATTTTCAGGTTTCTGCTATTTCTGTGATCGGTTTACTATTAGCATGATCTGTCAAATCTTTTATAATTAGCTTAAAATTAGCAAATTTTAACTATTTTCAAGTTTCAGCTCTTAATTAATTTCAAGTTCCATTTTTTGCCATATTTTAGAAAAAATAAATGTACGTGGAAAAATAAAAAAAAAAATACTTATAGATTGTTGTTCGTTGATCTATGTGGAAACTAAATCATTTGTAGAAGTTGTTTATCGGATTTGCATGGAATAGCTGGAGAAAATTGCTAGGTCATCTTATAATCTTGTAGACGATTATATTGATCATACCATGACAATTCATTTTTTTTCGATAATCTGATATTACAGAATGCTCCAATTCTGCAAAATGAGAATAAAATGCTTTTTTTTTTATCGTTCCTACATAACTCCATTATTAATTTCTTAATCTTTTTCAACTTTCCATCATCATTAAGATGTCATCAAATTATCTACAAAGTCATAATGCTTCCTTAACCTTTTCTCTTTATGCTAAAACAGAATAAATTTTTCAAAATAGCCAAGTGTCAATGCTAACAGACAGATAATTGTTGATATGGAACTTGTATGATGAATTCCTGAATTCATACATATCTTTTTTCTCATTTCAGTGAATTCTTTCACCGTTGTTGATACAACGAGAACAACGATACATCAAATATACAATATAACTGGAAAAGTTTTCACGTATTTTTTTTTATAAAAGTAAACAGACCAAATCTGATTTTCTGAAAGAATTAAATGAATATATTTTGATATCAATAATATCATCAAGATTATCTGATGATTTACTTTATGGATAATAGCGCTAAAAAATCATAAGGATTACCGAAACCATATCTAATAATCTGGCAATAATCAATGAAAAGGAACATTAGAACTGTTTGATAATTTAATTGCAATCAATGATAAGGATTATTGGAATGTCTGATAATATCGCAATAATGGCTGAGTGATACTTTTTTTCGTAGAATTAGTAGTTTTTCAATGCTTAACAAACAGCTAAAAAAATGATATTGAACTTGAATTATTATTTGATGATTTTAAGTAATAACATCCTTGAATTTTTTTTTGGTGACTTTTTTAAAAGAACCAACAATATATTTTTTTATGAAATGAAAAAGCAATCTCTTACTTATTTTGAGGATTCCAGATTTTAATATACTGATTTACAGAATTCTCAAAATTGACGACTATGGTTAGAGATAAATCTACGCAAATTTCAGACCTGGAAAAAGTTATTGTCGAGATGATAATTACTGAAAGAAGGAACAGTCTTCTGCAATTGAGATTTTTGAAAGTCTTTGAAAATTTTCAAACAGAAATCGAGAAATTTCCCACTCATCCGTACATCCTTTAACTAGTGGTAGAAGAAAAGAAGCGAAATGGAAAGATATAATCCGAATATGGTCCAATTAAACATGAAAAGACGGCTCGCTGAATGATAACAACAACCATCTTTGATTACAGTAATCGCTGTGATCGTATCAAAGATCAGTTTGGTGGGTAAGGTAGGGAGATAGGAGAGATGGGTAGGGAGAGATACCCGAACAGTGGGCAGATTAATCAAATCACAGAAACTCTGTACAGTTTTTGAGATCAGATTTGGCTTTCCGTCTTCCGATCACTACTGTTTCTGTTACGGTCTGTGGGATGGAAAAAAGCCTTGTTATCGTCTCTGTGCGTGGTAGAAATTTAAAAATATACCGAAGTAATCTTTTGAGAAGTGCATCTTTTTATCAATCAATTGCTTTTCTGTTTTCTTCTGTTCTCTGTTCTCGTCGCTCACGTTTTCCTTTCCTTTTCTCTTCCATCCTTCGCCTTGTTTCTTATTTATTACTTTTCCTTTAACACCACACCTTTTCAATAAAATCAAAAAACATGAAAGCTTAATCTATGTTGTTAGAATTAAATCTTTTTTTCAAACTCAATGGAAGGTTTCAACATTTGGTTTTACAGATTGCCGCTAGAAGAAGCCGAAACAAATCCTGATAACGGAATAATTGAAACAAGTCCTGATATTGTCGGAAAAACCGAAATAATTTTCCAAGTGTTTTTAAGTGTCTTTACTCGGAATGTAGAAATTTGTTCTATTTGGATCATTGTGCAATTTATATGTAAATTCTTCTATCTTAAATTTATGGTAAAAATATCTTAAATATATACACCAATTCACATATAAATCTTCCGTCATAATGTTTTTGTTGCTTAAGATCACTATCTAGACAAGCATTAGGTAAGATCAGAAACTTGTTTGTCAATGAATGCAGCAATCGTCAACATGGCTTCGTAAGCATTTTATTTATTTAACTAGCTGGACCCAGCCAAGCTCCGCATAGTTGATCCAGCTAGTCTATATGAATAAAAATGTCAATGTTGGAACTCTGCTGCGCCAGTTGACCTTTAATATTTCTTGATCAGCATCAAACACGACTCCGTGTTCAGCAATCACGCAATTATAATCGCCTTGCGTTTCGGTACAATCCAGCTGATGATTATAGTTTGAGTCCGCATGTTCTCATCGGTACTATGACTGAAGTATGTCCTTATTGCAATGCTCTGAAATTTAAGGAACGAACGAAAACAATGTGTTGCGCCGCCAGAAAAATTGAATTGCCTCAACTTGTAGAACCTCCAGTGCCATTAAAAACTTGTGGCATGTTTTCAGTAATGGTTGTTGCTACTTGTTATTTTCTTCAGTCTGTTTCTGGTTATATCTGCAGTTGATTTTTATCTGTACGAATAAAGATGTAATATATAATAAAATTGATTACATACATGAATGAATTAAACGAACTTATCTTGTGGGTTAGAAAAAAAAATAGATAAATTGTCAGATCTTCGAATACATAGATTTTTCTTATTGCAGTCAATAGCTAACTTATCTGATAGATGGCATATTAAAATTTCCTGAAAATTAAATAAACTGACAGGAAATCACCAGCATAATTTTAAATTAGAAAATGACTGACTTTCAATTTCATACCAAGATTGAATTTTAATCTCAAATACCGGGGTATGCCTTATATGGAAAAGTATTGATTTGAACCTGGTTGTTCTAACTAATAGGAGGTAATGACAGTCCAGATGCGAATTGCTGTGGTACTTCTGTTTGCTGTGGACCTGTGGCCCATGCATCCGGGTATATTGGTTGTTGCGATGGACCGGCACCAGTCATTTGTTGCTGTTGCTATTGTGCAGCGGCCGCCACAGCTGCAATTGCTGCAGTCAACGGATCAACAGTTTGTTGCCGATACTGCCGCCATTTATGAGTAGTATCTTGAGAACGAGTAGAAAGACTTGCTGCTTTGTGACGTCCACCTGTAAATGAAATAACTATATAACGTTGTAACTGTATTGTTAAAAAATAACTATATTGTTATTTAATTATTTTCATTTACATCGCAATTCTTTTCTTGCTGTAACTATCACTTTATAATATGTAATCTTATCCTCTTTATCTCTTTATTTTCATTACAGTGCATTACAATGACAGTATTTGGTGAGCAGCCGAAAGGCGCTGAAGCAACTTAGAATAGTCAGCGACTACTTCATCAGATTGCGTAATCTAATTTTTTACTTATTTCATTTTATTTTTTTCATCTCACTTTCAGCCATTTCCATTCTATTCAGAACGAAGCAAATCTAAAGCTGCAGAACACGATCGACTTGCTCGCAATCGTCCATTCTCAAGTTTGACTGCACGTTGCTTCGCTCGCTTTTGAGCCATTCTTTTTCTTGTTCGCTCGTTCACTGATGCCCGTTCTTCCTTTATTTGATTTGAAATGAATCGTCACCGTGTTTACGCTGTGCGAGTACGATGACCTAAGTTTGATCTTCCGTATTATTTGGGTGGACTAAAGCAAATAGATAGCACCCAAACTGCTCTCGAAATTGACCTTTGACTGAACTTAAAGTTGAGTTTGAAACTGCTTTAAAACTAAATAAACCTATACAGAAACTATGCGCCTATTCGAATGCAACGTTCTGTCAAAATTTCAAATCAATGAGTAAAAACTTGAAACGTTGTATCAAAATGAACACTGAACATTTACGATAAAGAAGCAATCCAAGACACGACACAATATTAAAATATTCTAATATTAGAAGAAGTAATCCATAAATTACTTAAAAGAAACATTTCATTATACTATCATTGACCTCGACATTTCTGAGACGCAATTACATTCCCTACAAATCAAAAAGTAAACGAACTACATCTTTCACAAATCAAAAATAACCGAGAAGTTTAAATTACTTTCTGTTCCAAAATCCGAACTTTTTAAATCCTTTCGGGGTTTCTCCTTCTTTCCTGGTTTCTCCTCCCATGATTAGTCGATCTCATTTTTTTTTATCTATTAATCAAGCATTTTGGCGGGAAACATGTTTATCCTTGCAGCATTCTGGCGGGTAAACATGTTTATTCTCATCGTATAATCGGTGGAGAATTTGCAATGTTTTGTAAAGACAAACGAGAAGGGTTTACTTTTTTCTTTATGTAGATTACAATTAATTTTATATTGCATCTAGTTCATGTACTTCATATATATGTGTTTTAAATCATTCCAAAACGAAAAAACTGTGAGGAAGAAACTGACGTAATAATCATTTGTCTAAAATGATTAACTATCTTTCAGATGGAATCACGATGCTATTTTTAATCAAAAGCAAGAAAAGTCGATGATATCCTCGCTGGGGAAGCTAGCAATCGAAGCAATAAATATTGTTCCTTCATGATTTTCGAGAACATTTGGATAATGTTTCACTGCTTATTTTGTCATATTAATTTTTACAAAAATGTATACATACTGTGTAATTTTAAAAAGAAAAATTATACATAAGTTCAAAGCCAAATAACCAGTAAAATTTTGGCCTTAAGACAAAATTATTTGCAAATGGTTGATTGTTCGTTTAATATTATTGGAAAAGCTGTTCAAGAAACTGGACCAATAAGATGGATTTTGGCACTTGTGAGAAATTCTTAGCTTGTATTTTTCCATTATATATAAATATATAAAATTCATAGTTCAAAATTTGCAGTATTTGTATAAATTTTTTATAATCTCATAATTTTACTGTCAATGTCATACAAAGACCAAAAGATGCGAATCGAGTCATTGCAAACACTGTCAAACTTTAGATCATATTATATATGCCTAACACTACATTTTTAGGAATTATTGTAGCTTGCTTGTCCTTATCGATAAGATTAAAAAGTAAGAGTGTCACTATGAATGAGTAAAGTCACTACAGAATGAGCTCCTTCCACTATAGAATCACTGTAGAATCAAAGTGTTGAAGGAAATATATCTAACAAACCGACAAAATCACCAGAGGAAGAGAATTTAAGCCTTCTTACAAGTAAAACCAGAGCGCTTACTAGATGGCAAGTAAAGTGAAGTTAGCCATGATAATATAAAAGAAAGCAGACCATAGCTGTTAATTTATCAGAGCAATCGCGCCATGGCAGTGCTTATACTTTTTGCTTGAGTTACAAGGACATTCATCGTTTCTTGAGACTTTTGGAAAATTGTTTTTTTTAGTGGAATTAAAGCTTTTACCCATTTCTTGGTTATCTACCAACTTAAAGTGCGCTATGCGATGAACAGTGAGCTCTTTCCATTTTTCAAGAGTCAACTCAAACATCAAAAAACTTCGCGTTTAAATTCATTCAGTGGATACTTCTGTCCCATGGGCACTAAATTTATGCTTTGTCTTCCCGAAAAGGAAGAAAATCATTTTTGGTATCAAATGAGCTAAATGCATTTACAGGAACTAAGTATATTACTATAAAAAATGTTCAACATCTTACTACTACGAAATCTCATTCATCGCGATGAAATGACACCACTAATGAGTAAAAACTGGCAATAATTAAATTTGACCATAGAGGGCATTAAATGAAATGTGGTTTAGGGTGATCCCACAGGTAGAGTTGATGATATTTGTCGCTGGTTGATAAAGAGATGCGAAATGATCAGCTGGATAGTAGCTCGGTTACTCTTCTTCAAAACTCTCTTCCATTGAGAGATTTACATAAGGAACTCCAGCAATATTTATCAGCTGTAATTCTGCTCCCAAAGTAATTCAGTTTGCATGCAGCATCGTGCATCTTTCGTTCGCACTTCGTTCCATTGCCATTCATCAATTCATGTAGATTCAAACAAAGATCTGTCACGTATACGTGCATGTATATGTGCATGGTGGGGATGATTTGTCCGTGACGGCGCGATGACTTGCAGGATGTACAACACGATCGCACGAGAGAAATGAATGCCGATGGATTTCACTCTACACTAGGCCAATTATGCAGGTTAGTGTCATGCAGGAGATAGAAGTAACTTGAGACTTGAGATGATTACAGTGGAAAAAAGCGACAGAAACACATTTAATGAAATGAGTCACTCAGGATATGTTCTCTCCTCTTCCCCACCCCATGTTATTTCATTTGGCCTATTTAAAGCATTGCCAATATGCAACGTTCGTTCTTACTCTGTCATCTTCAATAGAAGTTATGGTAGCAACTTTCAGGTTGGATACTTCAATCGACACGTGTTCCACACCGTGAACCATAACGTTTCAAGAACTACGTGCTCCACAAATCAACAGTACACGAACTCCCTGCAGAACGAATAACTGAATGACTGAAAGCGAGTATTCAACCACGGTAGACAACAGTTCCCGCTACATTCAAGGTACCACACGCGCCTGAAACGACCTCTAATACTTTTTCCTTTGGCGCCTTCTCCTTTTCTCGTATTCTCTCAAACGTCACTTGGCTGTCTGCTTCTCTCTTTTTCCTACTGTATTCATTCATAATGGACTCCACACTTCAACTTATCGATCTGATTCATTGATGCCATCACTAAGTGGTGAGAACTTCCTTGACGAATAAACAAAACGGTATGATCGATGTTGCAGATGACGATACAGTTTATGAAGTAGTATGTTGATTAAGAGAGTCGTTGTAGTGTGGTAAGAGAGATGATGAAAGGGCACTCATGGAATACTAGGAAAAAGGAGAGCATTGTTTGAAGGAAGTGATCGATACGGTCTATTAAAACAGTCCTCAATGACCACCAAATAGTAGAGAGAAATGGAGATGGTTAGGAAGATTGGAGAAATAGCGTATTTCATCAATGAAGATTTCAGGAATGTGAAGAAAGATAAACTGCAACGAGGACGAAATAATGCTAGAGGATCGTTTCTAATGTGAGATATCCAGGCAGTCAGCATGCTGGTGAAATGTAATTGCTTAGGAAATCGATCAGTCGGTTAGACGATCAAACAGTAAGTTTCCCCACCAACCAATGACGCTGCGTTGCTAACACGCACGCACGGGTGCACAGAGAAACAGAGGAAGCGATAGAAACAAGGAGTGGTAAGGGCATTTTGTCGCTATAACTTTTCATATGGATTGTGTGCGTATGTACATATATTTTGTCTGGACGTGTGTTTTTGCAAGGTCAGTTGAGGTCACGGGGTGTACGTGTGGTACCCGTAAGAGTAGAGATGAGAAGGATGGACATGTGTCTCTTTACTGGTGGCTTCTTTTTATTTTTTTGTTCGAAATGATGCGTAACTGCATCAGTGTTGCTGCTCCATTCCCTCTGTTTGCACGTTCAAGTACTACACGTGAATTGTGTTGTTTCTCGTGTGCCTTACCTTTCCTACTTCTAAAGCGTATCGTACCTTTGGCAGCCAGCGTTGTTACGTAGATGCTGCGATAAAGGTGTTACTCTGTATTACGACACAGTCGGCAGCACTTCACTCTCTCTATATCTGACGGTTCTGCTGCATCTGTATGACAGCAGCTATTTGTAAAATTTTGCAATCAATCTTTGAGGCATTTTCGTCGTTTACATGCAATGCGAGTGCAACAGATAACGCGCTGGATTATTTGATTGCGAGTTGCAATTGAAGTAAAGCAGCAAAAAGAGAGTATAGTAGTAGAATAAACTGTCGCAAAATGTCGCATTAACTCAATTCTCAAATATTTCTTCTATGAATTTTAATTTCAAACTATCTTCTTCTCCGTTCATTCCAATATACTTCTAATTCTTCAATATATACATACAGAAATGTTTTTTTGCATAGAAGATCTTACAGTAAGTTCTGGACTATATAAGCTATTTCGGAAACAGTAAGACTGCTTTATAGTGGTATCAGTTCATCGAAATTCAATTATTCCGAAAACTTTCACAAATTTGTGTTATTTAATTTCTACTTAAAAATCACGTACAAAGGTTAAAGTTGAATGTTCAGAATTCTTCAATTTCAATAAAGTGTTAAATATATAGGAGCCGTGTTCAGAGAACCTCATGAACTCGCTATCAGAGAAATTGAGTTGCCTACGACATGGGATTAATGTTAATGGATTTTTGTGAAATTTCGACTTTGGATTACATGAGTATATCGACCGTTTAATCCTTACATTTACATAATATCATAGCGAGTGTAGAATTGGTGTCTTTAATTGTTAAGCGATGATAACTTCACGACTTCATTTTTTATGCGAGAAAATATCCTTCGGTTTTTGTTTTGCCGAATGTAACTGCATTGTTGTAGACAATTTTTCGTTAAATGTTTAATTCATTTAATCACTTTATAAAACCTTTAGAAAAACTCGATGTATATAACATAATGTGCATGTGTGAAAACTTTTATTTATGTTTGCATAACCACAGACATATCGAATGCGATAAACATATTGAATAGATTGCTTTAATAGAAGTTTCTACTGCAGCTTAGTTGTCTAAAATTAGCGTCTTTCTTTTTCGTTTAAATTTTAAATATGCGTTCATTTTTTATGGCTTTTCTAATTCTGTTTCCTTCTTGGTCATGGTTTAAGAGGAGAGTTATGCCACAAAATGTGAAGTACACTGTTGCTAGTTAAATAGATAAAGATGTAGAATTTCAAAAAAGTGTTAGACCAAAATCTGACAATTATATCTCGAATTCGTGTGAAATTTTCAAATTACTTTTAGATAAGACTAATAGCGAGTACACATGAACAATGTGAATTCATGTAAATCTTTTGAAGTATTAGAAAAGTACGCAGTTTTAAATGTCTTCATACATGCGTGCAAATATAGATTCCTTGCATTTTTTCATTATATCAGTTTAAAAGATAAAAACTGGTTTCTCTTTGTTCCCAAGTACATCCCTGCCATAGTTTTCAGACTATTGAGATTATTTATAAGAATCACGGGTTGTATGTATCTTAACAAAAGTGAGATGATGAAAATTAGCACATTTGTGATTCTCCAGCTCATGATATATTCAAGATTTTTCTCATTGCAAGTCTTTTGAAGAATCATTCAGAATGTCTTGATCAACTGAAAGATGAGAGGGATCAAATAATGACTCTCGTGGCATATTAGAATAGAATGTTGCTGTCAAGATCTAAAATTGTTGATACTGATATGCATTCTGAAGTATATTTTTTTCTTAAATATTTACGAACATCGTGCTTAATGTTTGTGCAAAAAATATATTTCATAATAGCCAAAGCTTTACACGGAAACTTTTTTGCTTTTTTTCTTACATTTATCATCAGCAGCTTCAGATCTCAGAAATGGAGCGACGGAAACGAAGATCGTCACTTGGGAAATATCTCGACAAATTAATGGAAAATCCCGATAAAGTGCAGCGATGTTCGGAATTTCATATGAATTTACGGACTTTTTACAAAAAACGATGGTCAGTTTTGGAAATTTCTTGATTTTTTGTTTGTAATGTTCCGATAATCACTTTTAACCATCCCATTCATTAGCTATGGTTATAATTTTTTTTTTAACTCACATTTAGTGTTTTCATAATATAATTTAATATGCTGAAGCAAAAAAAAAAAAAAAAAAAAAAAAAAAAAAAAAGAATATTCTATCATTCAACGCAATGCTTTTCCTATTATTGAACGAACCGCGCCCAATATGTGACCAAGCATCAATTTTTCAGAAAAATCACAGTTATGCCATCAAAGGATTTGTTCTATTTTTAAATTAGAATATCGACGGATAAATTAATCTGAAGAATTTTTCAGGAATTGCCGGTTGAAACCTCCACATGTTCAAGGTGTTGAAGTGGATCTTTTTCGTTTGTATGACACTGTCATATCGATGGGTGGATGGCAAAAGGTTTATATTTTTTTTACCCCAAAATATTGACTAAATACATATCGCAAGAAACTCTGATAAAAATCTTTCGTTTACAGCGTAGATATGTAAATATTTTGTGGTCCTTGATAAATTATAAACATTAAATTATTTGGATTTTTTTTATATATAAAAGACTTCGATTTGAACAGAACTATCTTTTCGAAATATTCTAAATCCAGTTAAACAGCCTCTTGTTTTAAAAAGCTCTCTTGCTTATATGAATTTTGCATCCTCTTATTATTATTACTTTTTTGGTTCATCACCCTTTGTATGATTCAAAATGATCTAGAAAGTTCGTTCTTACTGCAGCATTTTTTGTACTTGCGAGCTGACATACAGTAGCTGAAGACAGGATTCATACTATATTATGATCAACTTTTCATTCAGTTCAAAAGAAATTTTTAATTCTTTTTTCATTGTAACATCTTCATAAATTTTTTAATCCATTTTGATTGCTTGATGTTTAAGTATGAAGTTCTCTTATGAAGCAGTTTAATTTTTCATTTCTAAGCATAGTTGCAAAATTTTTAAATTTTCCCGAGCAAGGAAAAACTTTGGTAAAACATCCATTATACTGCTTAATGTATAAATTTACATTATTTGCATCTATATTCAAGAATTGTATTCCATTCTTTTTATTCGGCTGTCTCAAACAAAAATTTCGTTTACATCTTGCTACGCATAAATCAGACTTTCAGTTTAGAAAATAGATGTTTTTTAATTGTTATATATTAAACTTTTCTGTGTTTTCATTCTCAGGTTTCATTCAATGAGAAATGGGGTGATATTGCTCGTGCAATCGGTCTTACGGACGGCGTGGCAGTTGCTGAACATGCAATCAAAGTTCTTTACATGCGGTAAGTTTTCGGATTTTGTTTAGTGAATTTTGAAATCATCCTTGTTAAACTTATGTAGCTGACTTTCTTATTTCACTGATTAAAACTTTGATTGTTTTATTTTAATTTTAATTTCTTGTTACACACTTATTTTCTAAGTCTTCAAGCATTCTTTTTAGATATCTTTCAAAATACGAACAGAGTGACTTAGTTGGTGAAGTGGATGATGCAGATTCAGATCTGTTAAGTTCGAGAAGCCGAAGTAAAGGTTTTTCATCATTGGCTACTGCTGATTGTCCGATCAGTATGGGGCAGAGGCAAGCTTCAGGTACAACTATAGCAATAATTATTTTGTAAAATTAGGCTAGATTTTGTAATAAATGAATTGAAATTATTTTAAATGAATTCGGATCTAATTTCACAGTGTTTGTTCTGTGAAAATTATAAATGCCATTTCTTATGAATGTTTTATTTTTGTTAGCTCCTTTTCTCTTGGTGATGCATCAACATTCTGTGTACGGCATGAATGAAGTACAGTTACATATATATCCTCTCAAACTGTTCTCTATGAAAGTTCTTTTGTGGTCGTATTTACGACAGGTCTTATTCTGTTCTGTGTTTAATTTCCAGAATATTTCCGACTGCGGCCAGAAAAGAAAGAAGCAGAGTATGATCGCATTGTTAAAAGTCTTCTTTCTGGATTACCGAATGAAGTAATTTTTTATCTGTCCCTTATACAATATAGTAATTTTTAGTTTTTGACGAGTCTTTTTTGAAATGAAACATTTGACTTTATATTTGAGGTGGACTTTGCTGTGAATGTATGCACATTGTTATCTCATCCTGGACCTCGAGTTCTTCGACTTGTTGCTGCTCCACAAATTATCACACTTCTGGTCGCCCATCTCGCAATCTTCCCAGACGGTTTGTGAATTGTTGTTTAAAAGATGAAATGAATATGGATTCTGAAAATATTCTAGAAATAAATTTTATTGGAAAATGATGGATATTATTGCCGAAGCATGGATTTTTTAATTAGCTTTCAGTAAATGCATCTTTAAGGTGTATTTCGTTTATCTATCTTATATTTTTTGCAAGTGAATGGATTTCATCGTGAATTTTTGTTAAAAATATTTTCGGTATAGGTGACCGAGCATTTTACGATTTATATAAAAGTTGGGAATTGGTTTCTGGTCACAATTTTATTGAATTTTGGAGTGCAGCTGGTATCACTGATGACGAAGTCCTCAAGCTTATTCCTCATATCATACCATCTAGGGTACAATTTTTATTTCAATCTTTGAATTATGATCAGCATGAATAATTGCAAGTGTTGTTAAGATCTCTATATTACATATTGCTTTAATATTTTAAATTTCATACATCTTAAAGTCACACATCAATGTGATGGAATGGTATTTTATTTTTCGGTTGTTTCCCTTTATGTTTTAATTATTTTATTTTCAGATTTCGGAAGAAGAAAGTAACATATTCTGCGGTTTGGACACTGAATTTCAACCGCGAAATGTTGTGTCATGGAGAATACAGCAGGTTTTATCAATCATAAGGAATCTTTCTTTTGAAGTGATTAATAAAGCTATACTGGCAGCAAGTTGGCCTTTACTTAAGTATGTTTTTGATGATTTAAGTTATGAATTAGTTTGATCTTGTACTGATATCATCATAACGGTTCATACATTGAGTATAAATCACTTTTTGCTTCCGGTCTAACTACATTTTATTTCCCCATCTTTTTTAATTAGATGTTTGTAATCTGTGTGTTAATAAACAATTTCAATTAATGTTTAATAGTTAAAAATAGAATTTATAGAAATTGTTATAATGGGTTGATAAATCAAGTAACATGTATCTATCATAATTTGTGGTTCATTTTCACTGTTTTTCTTTTCTTTTTCAGATTTCTTTTTATTTGCTCGAATTGTAAGTGGAGTATGTTAAGGACAGCGGCGCTTGACGCGCTAAGTAATATTGCTTGTGAAGTAAGCTAGCGTTTGTTTTGTTATTTACTTAATTTTACATGATTTAACAGAGTTTTTTAAAGTTCTCAGCGCAATATTTATCTGAATTTTTGAGATTCCATACGTACTGATGTTGCTAAGAAAAGATTTCAATCATCATAGGACTTAACTATTGTGTCGAATTTCAGATTGATCTTATGGCGGAAGAATCATCTTCAACCAATCATTTATTGCTGAAAACAGTTTCATGCTGTCTTCATTCTGACGACAAATTTCGAGTAAGTTTGTTAAGTTGTTAATCTAATGAGCTAATCTTGTTTTTTCTTAATTGATAAAAAAATTAAATTATTTTAAAAATGAGGGCGCGCTGCATACATACCTGCGTCTTTTCTCGAAGGATTTTATATCCTTTTATTTATAGAAATGTTAAAAATATTTTTCTTAAACTGATTCTGTTTTCAATAAATAGTATTTAATCTACAGATAATTCGAGCTCTCGAAATTCTGTCCGGATTGTGTAATAACGAGCACAATGAATCTCTTATCTGTGAATTTCTCGATCATCGCATTTTATCTAAAATATTTACTGTGATTTCTGTCAAGGATATCATGATGTGTGTTTATACTTTAGAATCTCTATATCAGGTATATTCAAATTATAACGTATAAACTTTGTTTTAGTTTATTTATATTAATTAGTATAGAACTAGTCAGGGTCATCAAACTGTGCAGCTATTCATTTGTATTTCAAATTCTTTCGGACGATTATTTGGTTTTAAGCTTGTCATTACTTAGTATACTTTTTATAACTTTAGGACAGCTTCTCAATGTGATTTTTTAATCTTTTATTATCTATTTAGTAATTTTTGTACAGATCTCTGAACTGGGGGCAACTGCTTGCTACCACTTATCTCGTTTTCCTCATGCAATTGATATATTGGTATCTTTGGCAACAATTGAAGCGGTTTCTTTTGGTCCATCTGGATTAATCGGAATGAAAGTAGTAGAGTTTCATGGCCCTTCACAGCTTGCTCCTCCACCTCCTCAAAATGTACCAGTATCTCAAAATCAGGTATGGTTTAAAAAGGAAATGCGTTATAATAAATTTTCTTTCTCTGGGGATTGAAAATTTCACGACAAATATTTCAGGCAATTAGACCAGGCTCATTTGTAACATCCACACATTCCACGAGTTATTCATCCAGATTAGTGACTCCACGCAGTACTTCCAACACTTCAACGCCAATAATTGGAGATTCTAAGGTTTTTAAACTTTTTGAAAGTTTTTCCAAGTTCCGCTGTCACTCCATGTAGGGAACTGTAGATAGATTTTTCAGTTTCCGGTTTCCGTTTTCGTAAAAAGTATTAATTTTGTAACTAAATATAGTTTGATTTATATACGTAGTTTTTTAGGTTGAGCAGTTGACTTCAAAGTGGATACGATTAAACTGTGTCTTCGAAATGGGCAGTGTAGTGCCTCGGGGAGAATTATATGCAAGCTATGTTGATGATCTTCGGCATCGTTATGGTGCCCTCTCTGGTTCTGTTCAAACTTTTACAAATATCATGAGGTTTATTTTGCACTGTTTCTCTTGCATTTATGTAGAGTATGTATCTGGAAAATATCTGAGAAGAATGAAAGGAGCAGAAGATTGTTCCTTGTCAGAAATATAATTCTTCAAATCGGATTTATCAGAACTGCACGCGATTAGAATTTTTTAATTTAGAGCGGTGTATCCAAATGTTATACTTCGAGTTCAGTCCTCATCTGGTAGCAATATGCCAGTTTTCGAAAATATAAGGATGTGTCGAATGAATCCAAATATGAGCAACCATGAAAATCTTACTGGTAAGTTTAGTCTTTGATCTCCATAGGTACTAGATTTGCTTTGGAAATAGTTCTGGTTATTATAAGTTTAAAATTCGGTGATACTAAGTTTTCTTCAGATTAAACTAAATCATTTGATAAAACATCAAATACTTGCAGCTACAAATGCAGATTCTCACACATCTCTGGTGGCAAATCATCCACTCATACAGAAAATGCTAACAGATAGCTCGAATGCACCATCGATTTTAAACGGTCATACCACAGTTACTGTAGTTGCTACTGCTGCAGCCACTGACAAGAAGTATTCCTTTTTATGCAGAACGTTTAAAATTTAAAAAATTTGAAACTACCACCAAAATGAAGCGTATACTTTTTAGTTATTTGTCTAGTTTTGAAATATTTCTCGAACTTAGAGTGTTGATCTTTTGAATTGAAGAAGGATTTATGTTCTCTATCCTGACTGATATTTTTTGTTTTACAGATCAATGAATGAAATAGCTAACACTACAACAACAATTTTGCCGGCGTCATATCTCTCAGAAGATATGATACTTCCCAGTTCCTCTCATATAGTGAATGCACAACCCTTAACTAGCCTATCAGTTGGCCAGCAGGTATTGTAATTAGTGTGCAATAAAGAAATTCTGCTTTTTTCGCAGAAATATGCTAAAATTCGTTAAGGGGAAGTTTTCCCCAATCTTTTCGAGTTTATGGAATTATGATAAAATTTTGCAAAAACAAGAAGGAAAGAATAATTTTCCTATAAGTTTCTGGTACATTAACATAATTTGAGGTTTGTCGGGTGGCAATTGAGACCCATGATTTTATACCGGAACAGCGACATGAGGCAAAGATTTTGCGTGTAGAGAATGCTTCTCGAGCAGTTATAAATACTATGGATGAGAAATTTGGCGTTTCGCAAGTAAGTTGTTGTAGTCGTTTTCTGTTGTTCAATTATAGATTTAAATTTTAGTTAATAAGAAAAGTTTATAATTGAATATCTTGTTTTATTCTTTACGATTGGAATGTTGTGAATGATTGCAGAAGTTAATAGTATCATTCTCTGCTATTACATTCGTAAAATAGAGTTATGAGCCTATTCTCTTAGACAAATAGTTATTCTTGCAAAGTGAAACCAATTTCTCTAAATAAAGTTCTGTTAGAACTTGCAGATACATAATCAAATACAATCTAAAAATGTTGTTGTAAGACGCCTCAATGGAATTTGTGATAATCGAAGTATAAATAATGAAAGTGTGGCAAATGGCTTTGATGGTGAACCTGCGCAGTCTTATGGAAATACGATTAGTCAAGCATTGAATGGAAATCTAACATCCTCAGGCTCGAAAGAGGCACGATTTTTTTTCTTTCATTTTTATAAACTATATAGAAAAGAATTAGCTTGAGCAATCTCAAACATTCTTTTGTTGGGTATTTGATTGAAAATTGTCTTTTATATCAGGGGGAAAAATCAAGCAGTAAAATATCCTTCATTTTTTATATGAACTGCCGGATGTGTAACTCCATATAAAAAAAAAAAGTGTTCTTTAAAGTTTATCAAATCAGGCTATCAATTGTATTGTGTCAAATTTTGATTTTAAACAAAGTAAGAAACATCTTTTTAATGCTATCGGCAGTAAATTACATGTGAGGCTCAATGAGGTATTATAAATAAGCAGAATTTTCTGTATCATTCTTATATTTTAATTTTCTTCTTTTGAATTTTGATTGCGTCGTCATTTTTTACCGTTTCGTAACGAAGATCATTTGTGTTGCTGAATTAATTTTTATCAAATTCAAAATATAAAGTTCGACTCAGAATTTAATTTAAGGCTAAACCGGTAATAAATGCTGCAAAGGCAGGTACTAATACGCAAATGATACATAAACCTTCAACTTCTGCAATGGGTAACGCTCATGATGATGATTGTGATTCACTAAAATCTTGTGCATCTACATCCTGCTCTCCAGTTTCTACGAAACGACGCCGAGTATCAGCGTGTTCCAACAGCAGACCAACTACATCTTCAGCTGATTGTAGCGATTATTTGTGTGAATGGAACGGATGCGGAAAGTAGGGCGGTCTTTTTGCTATAATTGTGCATAATATTACTTAATTGAAAATTTGCAACTTCTAGCCGTTTTTGAGAAGTATTCGATCATATAAAATTTACTTTATATCGCCAGAAAAGTATTTGCGTTATTCTCTTTTTGAGTTTCTTCGAATCTTCTCTTTTAGACACTTTTCATCTGCATCTTCCGTTCTTTATCATTGCACCAAGGAACATGTTGGCGATGTTCATAATATACAGTGTCACTGGCCGCGATGTGATTCAACAGTACGCGCCAAATGGTCCATGGTAACTCATTTGCAAGATCACCATTGCAATGAAGTTGCTTTAAAAACTGCAGCTAAAAGACGGAAAGAAGGTTGATGATTGTCGAAATTTATTGATAAAATAAAATGTTTTCTGTGATATTTTTTTAAACAAATAAATAAATGATGAGAAGAGATCAAGTTTAAGGTTGTTTGAGAATTATCTCTGTTCGCAGTTATTTTTTATTTTGTTTTTTCATTGTTTACAGGCCATGGCTTGCCTTTAGGGCCAGTTAATCCGGAAAGACCACGAGATAATGTGCAGCATCCGGGATATTCAAAAAATGCAGCTGTTGAAGCCATCCGGCGGCATGCCTTCAATTATCTTCCCCGTGATATCACGGTATGCATATTTTATTTTCTCAGATTTCTTAATAATTTGTGTTGTTATATTTTTAAAGTGTTTAGTTTATTTTTCATATTTGTATATAGTTAAGGATTAAAACCTTTGTATGCGCAGACATGTGAATCTGCTGAAAATTATAGGATGATCCTGAAGGACCTGTGACAAAAAGCATTCGCTTGACTAGTTGTCTCATTCTCAGAAATTTGGCTCGTTATTCAAACGACGGAAGGCGGTAAATTATTTTTCTTTCCATCATAGGATCTGATTTTGACTTCTCTCGAATTTTATAGATCTGAAAGAATACTGTATTTTCGTTAATTTTCTCTTTTGTTTGTGGCAGAAGTAAATGATTGCTTGTTAGATTATTCTTATCTTTATGAAACTTCAGTTATTTTATTTGTCGGCTTTATTGGGCTGATTATTCAATATTAATTGTTCCGACACTTTTCAGACTTATTCGCCGACACGAGCGTTTGCTGAGTTGGTTGTCATTATCGCGTGTGGAAAGTAGCTCAGCGTTAGCACAACTTCTTGCTGAACTGTATTCTCCGCCATCTTCTCCCTCTTCCCCTTCCTATCTATCCTCATTTTCATCACCTCATCGTACTTATCATGTGCCCACTTCATTAAATGCTATAACAGTTTCAAAAGCCTTATGACGAATGGAAGTATGTTTTATATCGCAGAGGACATATTGTCACTTTGTAGAACCAATTATTTTAGTAAGCTAATAAGCTCGATATCATCTTAACAATGTGTTTTTATTTTCAAACACATGACTTTTTGTTATTATGGAGAAAATGGTTGCCTCACTTCTCTTTGTTAATTGCCCTTTTGAGTTGGAATTCTTCCATCCAATAGGTGTTATTTATTATTATATTAGGTAAGTCCGAATTTCGGGCCCTGCATTTCTGATTTTAAGTCTTAAAATTCATCACTAAATGAAAAATCTGGCTAAGGATCATCTGCGATGAATTATCATAATTTTCGAGAATAATATATTTTAACTCTAAGACTTTTCTTATCCGATCGTTTTATCACATGATGAGGGAAATTTTGCGAATACGATATTGTTTCCTTTCATTGGAAAGTGCATTTCATTTATCATCAGTAGTTTCTTCTAAAATGCATATTTTTTCAAAAAACAATGGTATGTTTGTATAAATGTCCTTTTTTTTTGAAATATACTGTTTTATGAACCATTTATGATGCTTTGTAAAATCATGTTCTTCGGATTGTGTATGTTCATATGTGTCGTGTTACATTTTTTTGTGATTTTTCAATCTATTATGTAATGTAAAATTGTATCGTTAAGAATTTAATTAGAATATCATTTCATTAAAGGAATTGTTCCGAGGTTTTCAAAAATTAGTGTTATCGAACTGCATGTATTTCTAATAAACAGAATGGATCGAGTCAGTAATTAAAAGTTTAGATTATCATCTAAGAACATTCACAGGTTTTGATAATGATTAAGAAAATTATAATGATAACTGATGCTCGATCTTTATATTGTGATGATGGATTTAGATATCCGTAGATTAGATAGTAAGCTTAAATTAAATTTTTTGGATTCTCATAATGTTGGGATGAAGCTTATTTTTTTAAGTTGGAGATCTAAGATTGTAATGAAGAAAAATCGGGAAAGATGACGTCAAAACGAGAGGTGTGTTATTATTTCCATCACGATGTACCTAATTTTCATTATGGCTCGAGACATCCTATGAAACCGCAGCGCTTAGCTGCTCTGCACAGTCTTGTTGTCAATTATGGTTTGCATAAAGAAATGCTTGTGCTTACACCACCCCGAGCTTCTGCAATCGAGATTGAACGATTCCACTCAAAGTAAGTCATTTGCACATTTAGAATCACATCTAATGTGCTGCAATTTGGCTGTTGCATACTGAAGACGCTCACTTTCCAAGTTTAAATTCAACACAATTTGTCTCATTGGATTCATGGATGTGGGATTATTTTTTGCTAGTCGGTTATCCTGAATTCTTACATTTAAAATGCATATTCTCTTTCACATATGCTCGACACAGGACCGAATTTTGCAGAGCAGCTCAAAGTCGTGTTAAACTGACACTTTTCTCCTTACTTCATTCTCGTTCGTATGCTGATGTTTGTTTTGATAAACAACCGAAGTTGATTTTTATCATCGGCAGCACTGCAAGCATTCTGTATAAACATTTGTAATTGTGAAAATTGCAGCGGCCATTTTCCACTAAATCTAATACAAATTTCGATTGTGATCTTAGTTGTTTAGAATTGTTAAGAAATAAATCATCCTGTCCTTAATTTCGCATTGTATACTAAATTCATATAATCTAAAATGGATTAAATAAGAGAAAGTTCATCGAGAATTTACTTTAATGATTGTAATGATTTGCAAAACAATTACCTCGATATTTAAAATTCTACATTTTGCAGAGATTATGTGGACTTTCTTCAACGAGTATCACCCCGCACAGCTGATCAGTATGAAAATCTTTTCTCACAATATAATATTGGTGAAGATTGTCCAATTTTCGATGGAATTTTCGAATTCTGTTCCATTTATACAGGCGCTACACTTAGCGGTATGCTTCATTGAAACTGAGTGTCTTCTTAATTCTTTTCTTTATGATTAAATTGAAAACTAAATTACACTAATTATAGAAAATTTCGAAATATTTCATTTGCATAAAACAACATTTTGCAGGTGTCGCTCGCTTGAATCATGGTCTAAGTGATATTGCTATTAATTGGAGTGGTGGTCTTCACCATGCTAAAAAACGTGAAGCTTCAGGATTTTGCTATGTAAATGACATTGTTATTGGAATCTTGGAATTACTCAAATATCATCCTCGAGTACTTTATATTGATATAGACATACATCATGGCGATGGAGTTCAGGTGATCTTTGTTAGCGAGCCAATGAAAATTCTTTTAAATAGTATTTAGTCATCGTTATCAGTAGCACGATAATATTACTCTTTAGTTTATTATTTTTTTTGTTCACTAATCACTTCGTTTTTCTCAGGAGGAACATTTCTAGGAAGCATTCTATTTAACTGATCGAGTGATGACCGTTTCGTTTCATAAATACGGCAATTATTTTTTCCCAGGAACTGGGGACATGTATGATGTTGGACAGGATAGTGGTCGTTATTACGCTGTGAACGTTCCCATGAAAGAGGGAATGGATGATGAAAGTATGTTTATTCATCTCTTAGTGCAGATATAATCTTTATGGATTTATAGAAAATATCGATGACTAGATTTATTTCTGTTTATACTTTTTATTACATTTATTTTTATAAACTTTTGTTACAAGGATAATATGTAGCTTTCGTATTCATATCCATTTCTAATTGAGAAATCTTATAAAAAATTGAATTGAAATTAGTTGCTGAAGCAAATTATTGCTTCACTTTTGGAATTGAATTCATTTTAGACTATCATTCCTTATTTAAACCAATCGTGCAAGCTGTTATTGATTGTTTCAATCCATCAGTTATTGTACTTCAGTGCGGAGCTGATTCATTAGGATGTGATCGCCTGGGATGTTTTAACCTGAGCTTTTCGGGCCATGGGTTCATTATCTTTGCTTATTCAATAATACATACAAAAGCATAAGAACTTTTATATCTTGCATTATTTTAGATAATTGTTTGCTATAGAAGTCGTAACAATTCACTATATCAATTAGTAAAAAATTTCCGAATACAGTAATCTCAGTTTTTCCTTTTTATCGGAACTTTTTACAGAAGGCTTCCTTTAATTATTAAACATCATTTTAGAGAATGTGTAGATTTTGTTCGCAGTTTGGGAATTCCAATGCTTGCAGTCGGTGGTGGAGGATATACATTGCGTAACGTTGCACGGTGTTGGACGTATGAAACTGCAATTTTAGTTGGCAAAAAAGATGAAATACCAGACGAAATACCAAATAATACTGGTAATATTTTTGTTCGCTCTCGAAATTCTTATTTCAGATTCTAATTGTCTTTAGATATTATAATAATTATAATATTTAAAATATTTCTGTTTCAGAATATCTACAGTTTTTTGCTCCTGAATTTACACTAAGGCCGACACTGGCGAAAAGGCAGGAGAATCAGAATACTAAAGAAGTTCGTCTATCATGCTTCGGATTTTTTAAGGACATTTTGATAAAAAGGAATTATTATAATAGTGCAGGAATCTGTTCATATTTGTATCATATGATTTCAATTTATTCTTAATCTTATTATTTTTAATAAAAATACCAGTTGAAATTATATGAGGGATTTAATGCTTCTGTGTATCGTTTTATTTGTATGAAAGGTCCCTTCATAATTTTTAGTATATCAGTGCTCTGAAACAAGAAGTGTTAGATCATTTGAGGCAAATTCGTCATGCTCCTTCAGTGCAGATGCAAGAAGTACCACCCGATCTTCTAGATCCTTATGAGGTACTTTATTTTGCATTTCAAAGGAATTTACTAAAAAAAAAAAAAAAATGTAAATTTGAAAAACTGTTGGCATTAAATTATGCATCTATAGCTCTATCAATTTAAATCATAGTTTATTTTTTCAGGTATTCTCTGTACGGGAATCACCCCCGGATGTTCTTTTAACTGATAATGATCCAGATGGCGGTACATTCTTTGGTACCAATTCCGAAATTGATCACTAATCATGACTTGTTAGTATCTGTTACTATGGACTGGAGTCTCTTTATCTTGGAACCATTTGGGGCTGATACCGTTTGTTATGAATATTATTATTTGAGTGAAGGAGTTAATTATAGCGAAAAAGGAATTACTTACGCTTTGAATCGAATAGAAGCATCGTGGCCAATGATTTTGTGTGTTTATTGTTAACACCGCAGGTAATTAATTATATAATAATAGAAGAAGATTGAAGTACAATATTGGAGTTGAAGGTAACTAACAAAGGTCGAAATTACAAATCACAAAAACAATTAGCTTGAAAAATAACCGTTATATATTCTGGATAAGTGGATATGGCATATAGAATACAAAAAGGGAATTACACAACTTCTCAAGCTTTGTAAAAAAAAATTTTTGTATATTCTGGATAAGCGGGTGTGTCATACAAAATACAAGAACGTAAATTACACAACTTTCTGAAGATGTGTAGAAACTATAATTTTTTTTCAATAAATTAGCATAGCGGATGGGAATAATCTTACATGTCAATGATTATAGATTAGATAAGAGATTCATTATTCAATATGAGAAAACGTTGGAATTTTGTATAATGTGATGAATCCTTTATCGAAGAAATGCTTTATAAAAAAAAATAGTTCTATTGCTTTAACATAATATGTTTTGTATTTCTACGGTTCCCAACATTCCCCACTGAAGGCGAAGGATTGAGGGATATATGAAATATATTTAATCTAATCAATTTCGATTGTTTTGCAAGTGTTTTTTTTATTCCTCACGATTTTAAGCAATAACTAACTCAATTCCTACTGGATTGGATTTAGATTTAGAGTTCTTAATAAAAAAAATACAAAAGTATATGGAACAAATCAAATCACATTCAATCTTGATGACAGTTAATATTGTCAACATTATAAAAAGACAAATGTAAAAACTTATTTGCCAATGCTCGATTAATTTATTTAGTTCTTGCTGTATTAACTCTGAGCCTTGCAGAAACTATTTTCAATTCATCGTGATACTTCGACTTGTTCGTCGTTGATTTTGTTCCAAATTTCTATTTTTGGTCGAATTATTATATAATCGATTCTAGGATGTTGCCGGAATAAGATCTCCAACTCAGCATCAATCCGTTCAGTCTCGAACTTATTAATTATTCTACCATTGAATTCGATCAATCTCGTTTTAAGCCTTTTAGGATTACAGAGAGCAATTAGTAGATTTTCACTGATTCTTTTGGTTATTACGTTATTCCTTTGTAATATTAACTCGGCGGCCAAGGTGGGATTACTATGAGATAGCCATTCAATTAGTGATGATTGTTCATTACGATTTTGACAGTTTAACTTTGACAATTCGTCCAGTTGTTTTTTAAATTCTTCTCGAAGATTGTGAAAGACATATTGGAATTTAAAATTTTTAGGGTCGATGATTTCTTCTCTGTTAGTTTCTGTCATCATTGATTTTTCCTTTAAGAAATTTGTCTATTATGAGTAGAATTTCTAATTATTACTTTATCGATGACAATGTCAGTATTCATCAAGTAAGGATCGATAAAGCCACAATTTGCTGCTGTAACAAGTTCCATACATTCTTCATTGAAAATTTCGATTCGTGGATACAAATATTTTGTTATAGCATCTTTCTCATTCCATAAAATAATGTTGGAGTAAGTTGTGCATTTCCCAGTTTCCATGGCACAGTGCTCACTAAAATCAAGATCTGGTACTAACTTTCTTCTATCGTAAATTAGGATTTATCCTTGTAATAAGAAATTCGCAGTTGATTGGCATTGAATTCCTAACCATTCTTATGAATACTATATGTTGTTACTCTTATCCATATTTTTGAGTGAATTTGTTTGAATTCAGTTTCATCAACTCTACGTTGGTCGAGTGTTGTATAAACTGAGAGCTTTTTGCTGAATAGTTTGAACTGACTCCATAAATGGAGGGAATCTCAGAAAGGCCTTATTACATACTGTACGAGTGATTTTGCCGTCGGAAAACCCGAACTTGTCTTTAATACGAAATCATTTTATGATATAAAATGTTAAATTCATATGGTTTGCCTAGAATATTGTCAATTAAATGATTTATGCTTGCATTTCAAAATCTTATCTAGTTTACTCGTGGGACCCTACTTAAATGATTAATTACCATTTTAAAATCCATTTTCTTGACAGTTGTAAAGACCATTTCCTCTTATTGATAATTCTTGCGCAACAGATTACGAAACTACTATTCTTTGTAGACGACCAGATTTCAACTAAACCCTCTTTCTTATTATTGGCATTATTTTCAAAGAAATAAACTAATAATTTCGTTTAAGTTGCAATTTTTTTGGTCTCTTGAATTTTCTCGAAATGTGCCATATTGTTTGAAGGTATTTGATTCCTTTTGTTACATTATACACCATTATGAGAAGCTTTACAATAGAAGCATCGTGCTTTCTCTTTGAAATCTTTTCCATTATGTTTTTCTTTGGAGCAAAATATACTTTTTTCAGTGTTTTGAGATGATACATTCGATCATTAGTTGTAGGATAAATGTCGCATTCACAATCCCAATGATCACGGGCGTAAAAAATACATGGATTCCTCTTTTTTTTTTTTTTTTTTTCTTATTCTTTACCGTTGAATTACGAAACTCTTCATTGCTTTGAATTGTGACGACTAATGCTGAAGTTCCCCCGAAGTTGCTTCGGGAGCTTTGTCCTGACTTATCTATTATTGGTTTACCATTAACTAAATAAATGAAAGCTGGCTGTGCTGTGACTTGACTAAGTCAACAAAAGCTTTTATTGGTTTACGCGATATCATAAACAATATCGCACTTTACAACAGCAAACAATGAAAAATGAACAATACGCGAAGAATTTAAAGAATACCAATAGTGGTCTTTTGATGAATTGTTGCTTTTGCTGTCGTTAAGACTGCTTGATACTGGCTGGGAACTTACTGCTACCGATACTGATGTAAGAGAGCTTGCTGCTGATGTAGTTCCCTTGTTGCTGATGAATTGACGAGGCTGAACTTCTAGACACTAAAGCCCGCTGCTGTCCTTGATGTACTGGTGATAGGAATACTGAATTAAGAGACTGCTGTCGCCGCTGCTGCTGATATACTCAAATACTGATAATTTACTGCTTCGAAAGTTCCCTTTTTATATGGTCATCCTTAATAGGAGTGGAGGTTCACACATTAATCATACAAAAGATTGGTATGAATAAAAACTGAAGGATAAGAGATAAGTGATGTTCAAAACATTTAAATAAAACAAAGCTTTACTCTCTACAATATTCGACAGTTGAAATTTTTTTGTCTTGAGACAAAGTGCATGATATTAATCCTTATAACATTCCAGACATTGACATGTTTTACAACCATTTAAGCATGTTTTACAACTATTTACAACATGTTTTACAACCATTTACAATCCTTAGAACAAAGCGGATGAGCATTATTAGCAGATTGGAGGTTGAAAAACAAAGGACCATTGTATGCGATACGGATAAATGGTTTACATGTATAAAATTACAAATTACAATTATGAACAGCATTTGGGTCGTTTGGATTATGTGGCATTTCTGTTTACCGACAGGTTGCTTTTATCTTGTTCATTACATTGATCGAGTCTGATAGAAGTTTCTAAGATTCGAAACTGACCAAGCTGTAGTTATTTAATTTTTTTTTTTTTGTGACATACCTTCTTTAATATCCTACGTGATAATTCGCTTTCTATTGAAGTTTTAATACTAGAATGCTGCAGGCTTTCCTTTAAGGACTATAAATGACGTAGTATTCGTTCCATAGTTTCGATTGTTCCAATTCATTCCCTTTCATTTTTCATGATAGATTGAAATTATTTATATAAATGTTTCGTTGTAGTTGAAGACTCGCCGTATTTATCTTTTAGCAGTTGTTTTATAACTTTGTAATTTTCTGGGACTATATCGTAACCTCTTACTACATGCAAAGCGTTTCCCTTTAAACACGAATGCAGATAACTTTTGGATTTCAGGGATTGCTTGTGAATGAACCGCAGCATTGAAACTACTTCATAACTTTCGCCACTATCTAGAATCTGTACTAGAAACAGATAACGAAACTGGGGAAGATTGACTGCTAGATGAGATGTGGGTCTTTCTTAGGTTGAAATAATTCTTATGAAAGTCGCTTTAGTACATGGTCAGCTTCGTTCTTATACATGATTAATGTTATATAATTGCTTCTTTTCTTCATGAAGTATATTGAATAATCTATTGTTTCCTTTTGTTATTTCTTTATACTTCTTTCCCTCATCTTTTCTTTTCGTTGCATTGGTAAAATTTTGGATATAACTGAGCCAATTGTCGTTTGCAAATTCTAACGTATGAATGTATAGTTGAAATCTTTGAACTTTATCTTCAATTACTCGTTTCCTTAATTCTTAAAATCCTTGTCGCTTTCCACTGTCAAAGCTTGATCCGCAGGCTTGAATTGCATCATTTTTACTTCCTTAAGAAGAGTATCCAACTTTTCCATACTTGCTATGATATTAGTGCCATTCACCTCACTTTGGGCACCACTTTTTCTTGTCGTGAATATTATTTGAGTGAAACAGTTAGTTATAACGAAAAAGGAATTACTCGCATTTTGAATCGAGTAGAAGATTGCATGACCAAACATTTTATAAATTTATTGTTGACGCCGCAGATAATAAATTTTTTAGTAAATACGGAGTTGAAGGAAACTAACCAAAGTCGAAGATTACAAATCGCAACAATAACAAGCTTAGAAAATAACCCTTTATATATTCTAGATAAGCAGGTGTGGCATACAGAATACAAAAATGGGAATTATATAGCTTGAGAAAGATCTGTAAAAGATTGGTATATAAGATTTTTTTTTATAAATTAGCATACCAGATGTGTGTAATCTCATATGTTACAAGACTATAAATTGGATAAGAAATTCATTACTCAATAGAAAAAATTTTGTATAATGTGATGAATCCTTTATTAAAAAATGCTTTATAAAAAAAGTAATTTTGTTGCTTTAATTGTTTTATCTTTCTCTGGTTCCCGATACCGTTTGTTACATCTGATGACTAACCTCAAATATAAAAGAAAAGGGCTCCATTTTCCACCGAAAAATTCCCGTTGCTTTATGCTGTTTGGTCCTTATATATTGTTTATATCAATCCATATTACTGCATTTCGTAATTTCGAAATTCATGTTGTCATTCCATTTTTCCAAATTAGCCAAAAATTTCATGCTTTGTAATGATATATTTTGTTTCAAACGAAGTTATTCGTGATATGTAAATAATGAAGAACACCAAAAAAATGCAAAAATAATTTCTTCTCTACACAATTGAGTAAATGACAAATAGAAATAGGACGGATTTTTTGACAGCTGTTGTTTTTGGATAAGTAAATTTGAAATATACTAGAAATAATAGATACCCATTATTTAAAAGAATATCAAGGCAGTTTCAAATTTCATTTTTTTTTTCAAATTTTCAAAAGCTGCAACGAACAAAGCAATTGAAAAAACAAGCCAAACATACTTCCCAAAGCAAAACAGTTTTATTTCAGAAAAAAATCGTGATTTAGCTGCAATGTCTTTTCTGATATTTTATTGGCAAAAAAACGGTCCTTTAACTGTTCAGTAACAGTAAAAACAAAACAAAAATGTATTGAAAATTAATTATAATTTATAATGCCACGCAGCTTCAATATCCGGAATGATGCTTATTACATTTTTATGATGGTACACTTTGAAAAAAATATTAAATGTGATGCTACACTTGAAAAAAATTAAGTGAGGAATATTTATATACGCAACATTGAGAATAATTATATGTAACATTATAACAACTTCGGAGAAATAGAAGCAAAGTGAGTGAAGCCATAAAGATTTCAATGTACCTGTTGCAGAAAGATCAGTAAGTTTTAGCAAAATATTGCCCATGAGGATCTGAATAAACTTTAATATGCTTTCTAGAAAAAAATTCAGTAAGTACTAGAATATTGTCTCTCAACAACTTACCAAAATATTATTAAGCGAAGTGATCGTAGATACTTTTCATCGAAATACAACTGTTTTCAGCGCATCTTCGGGATGAATCTGCAGATCTATTGTTAAATATAGAATGAAATCTTCGTAAAGAGAAAACTATCACAAATTTTCTGTTGTATGCAATAACTCTGAATATTGTTGGATGAAACAAAGATATTAACTGGGAAATATTTAGCATATTTGCTGGTTTTTTATGCCAGCTTTTATATTAGCTCTGCTAAAATGTTTCAATGCTACATTTTAATTTTGTTTCTGTTTTAATGCTGTTAATGCAGCAATTGTCGATATGAAAGAGAAGTATATGTAAAGAAAAAAAAAATCTGTCCAGTGATATATGAGAATGGATAATTCAAAGTTTAATTAGTGCAGGTACCTACATAATGAAAACGGTTTAAATTTATCAGACATAAGATTCATATTTTAAAAGTAGATTTTACATACAAATATTCTATAGAACAAATTGATACGAACAAAAAGTTAATCAAAAATAGAACCTCGAGGATTACTTCAGCACCATCGTTAAATTTGTAACCAATTTGACCGTCAATCACCAAATGAGCATCATAACAACGTGAATGCAGTCGCAAACGCTTCACCAACCCACGTGGTGGGAATTCTGGATATGTTGCATTATATATTGGATTGCGAACACAATAAGCCATTTCTGCAAGAGAAACCGGGCAAATATAATATGAAATAAAGTAGCAGCAAACCCTTATCCAGCAAGTTAGATCCATCGAAAATTAGTACTATGTTTTATTAGCAAATTAGAAAGAAATACTGATGAAAGTAAAAATCACTTTCACAATCTGGAGTGAATAGCAAGCGACTGTTATAAATGTCACGAATCCTCCGGATCAATAATTTATCCTTTCCCAATGTCATATTTCCGATCTCTTGTGAAGCAATATTCAAAATACTAGACACACAGTAATCAGTCATTTTATTTATATTGAAATACCAAGAAGTCGAACCAGATCCTGAATTATTTGTTTTTTACATGAATTTTTCATATGAATCTTGAAAAATGGCAATTAGCATCTTGAGTATAGCAAAGACATACTGCATTGAAGTCCTGACTTCATGCTTCGAAATTTTCAAACTGCTTAGGGAATTTTAAGAAGTCAAGGATATTACATAGAATATTTATTAGCATCTGGATTGCTGGAAAAGATTTCAGAGACATCAAAACTGCAAAAATCGAACCTGTACATACGATAACACCACTGCTCTTTTGTTTCACCATTATACCATCATCACATTGAATTTCATAATAAGAGACACGTGATGACAAGCTCTCTCCAATGAAAACATCATTTAAAGCAAGATACGACAATACATTGTCATACCTTTCAGTAGTTTTTTCCGATTTTCTCTTTGATCTCAACATTTCCCTGAGATAAGAGTTAATAAGTTCATTAGAATTGTCAATGACGTAAAATGAATTAGGATCTGAAAAAAAGTTTTAACTCACGAAGTTCCTGAGACTGTGATATGCGGAAATGAATGAACGATATTCTATGGATAGAAATCTGAACGGAAAACTAGCAAAAATGAACAAAATCTTTAGTAAATAAATCGTACTTCTTTTCTGATTTATGAAAAGGAAGTTGCTCGTCATGCAAATAAAACGGTTCACTATCTCCAACATCACCTTCTAGACGTATGCGTATACGTTGTCGATATAACCATCTAAAATCAGCACTTGCATAAAATAAAACTGATCCTCAGAACTTATAATTGCAGAAAAATTATAACTTAGCTTAAATTATAATCTGATTTACACCAACTATTGTTCATTTACAATTGCTAAATACCAATCATTGCGGGAAAAACGAAAAAATGTTTTTTTTTTTCTTATTCATTGCTTTAAGATAACAGAAGATAATGAAACATATGCAGAAAGAAGAACAGAATCAAAACTTTAAAACCACATCATTCTTCATCAAACGATAGGCAAAGTCTTCAAGCTGATAAGATGTGTGAATAGAATAGCGGGCTATCAAAAAGATTTTTGAAACATCAATACAAAGCTGACTGCTAATACTGATAACCGACGCTTATATTAATTTTTCGATGAAGGAAAGTTTAGTGGCGTTAGCTTCAGAAATAATATTCTTCTTCAGCATACCTGAAATCACCGGCAAGTAATCGCTTTAAAGAATCTCTGAAATACTGATGCGACAGTTTCTTAAGCAAACAGAGGTAGCCTTCCGAGCTAAAATCAGAATCGTTGCTTTGGACATGAAAATGTAAAAGGAGTAAAGTGAAAAATTAATCACCATCATGTAAACACATTATACATTCTAGTTTTATATTAATTTGCAAAGCATAAGATCATTTAACATGCACTATTTCTGTTTTACTTTTTTTTCAATGACCCATATTTACCCATTTGAACTGTAGATTATTATTTCATAAAAAACAATATAGTTTAAAGTGCAAGCCTTCCTTTCAAATTTCAATCTGCATAAGTTTAAGGACTGTAAAAAGAGGATGAACAATATAAACTTGAACAATCAAAAAATTATAAAAGTTTACCCCTTAGGGTCAGTATTAATCCCTATCACAGGTTTTTCCGTTGATAAAATTCTTGAAGCTGCGTGCAGAAACGTGCCATCACCACCAGCAGAAAATATAGCATCAGCCCATGAAATTGCAGCATTGTTGTAGTCGAATTTTTGCACAGTTCGAGTTTCAATACCACAAGCTCTGAAACTATATACTGAATTAGTGATGAGCAAAGCAGTCAGACAAAAATCCACATTTATGCCAAATTCCTTAAAAAAAAAAAAAAAAAAAAAAAAAAAAAAAAATTGAAGAAAAATGTATAACTTTGTTCATAAACACAAAATTACAATAGTATAAGGAATATCTGAACTTAGCTGAAAAACAATCTATAGACCTTAGTTCATCTATCACAACATTCAAAAATTGATAGTGCTCATCATGCCGCCTTCGAAGCCTTTCATAGTTAGATCCTCGCCGTGCCAGCTTAAAAAATATGATTTTACGGGGTAAAACTCATTCCAGCTGATAGCAGAAAATAATTGCACAATTTTTGAAATATAGAAAAGTAAAAGAAAAATATGATGCAAGACAAATTTCACCTCTTTTTTCAATTGAGTTTCGTTAAGAGAAGGATGAGTATGCCTTTCATATTCCAATCGCGTTAATTTAGACAAAATCAAAACTTTCTCAGGTTTGAAAATACACTTCTGAAATATCAAAAAAATTTTTTAATAAATTGCAGTTATGCTAATAATGCAAAGAATACAAAAGAAAGCAGTTAAACAAGTTTATGCATTGCATACGATTAGAAAGTATTATCAACAAGACTAATAAAAAGGAACACTGAAACGAAAATTTCTAGTTGATAGTAGGAATAAAGCTTATATATTGAAATGTTTAGAAGACTTAAGTTTTTTTACCAGTGTTCCTGTTAGCATTCTTGTCAAATGAAAAATAAAAAACCTCGGCTTTGCTCGAATTATCGTTAATCTGAATTTTCGTTGCTGTAGAACTATATGACGACTGATACGTTGCAGTAGTACTATCCATACTGTTAGCGAAGAGAAACACTGCAGCGACACGCGACAGTAATGAATTACTGGTTACCAAATAATTCTGCATAATGCGTTTCATTTGTTTTCAAAATAATTTTAAAAGCAGCGATAGTAATAGCGATGTGTGACGACATGAGTGCAATAAAAGTGCATACTGTACTGACTTGCTGCTGCAACCAATTCTGCTTTATTATGATCACCAACGACATGATAAACAGAATGATAACATGAGACTATCGGACAACCATCACAACGTAAGATTCACAAGTGATCTTCCCTGTGAGAGAGACATATATCCAGTCTCAGAAGCACCGGATGATTTCTTCCGAAGAACAGGTATACAAAAAATGTTTTTGTTTGTTTTTTGAAAGTTACATGAAATCAGGTAAGTAGAGCACATGATCATTCCAATCACAGATAAGTGAATCAGCATCTTATTCCTAATCAGTCATAGATGCAAATTAAGGAGAGATTATAAGACTGCAGCAAGTTTGCATGCATTGTAGTCAGTTAACAGTGTAATAAATTAGCATGCAAGTAAGAGTGTGTTATCTGGAGATATGGAAAAGAAAGAAGGAAATAAACGGACAATTAGAAATGATTAGTTTTGACAATATAAAGTTTAAAGATCACTTATCTCCTCATTTGATTAGCGGAAATGGAAGTGCAATCGAGAAAAGAATGTAAGTGTGAATGTTAAAAGCAGAATAGGGATTAGTGGAGGAATCTTATGAAGGAATCGATAAGCAGTAGATAGTTAATGAATACTGTGGTGGAATATTGAAAAGTAGCGAACTGGTGCCGCCTATGCCGCATGGTAAGGAATGGATGTCGATATCGGGTCAACTATTTCCCGAAGCCGATGACCCGATGACCTGATGACCCCGAGGTACCACACAGACAGACTTCGCCGCTCAGCGAAGCGACGCATTCGCGGGTAAGCATACTCTCAAACTCAGCCCGGTAAAACTATAAATGTATGAATGCTTGTTGCACGTTCGACAATCTCTTTTCCCTCCATGTTTTCTTTTCTCATCCTTTTCTCTTCTCCTCGCTTCACTCTCTTCCTTCTCTTTTTCTTCATCACGTTTCATTTACTGTCATCTTCTAAATAATGACAGCAAGTTTTGCTGCATCTGATGTGACCGATCTGTGACTTGCAAGCTTTTCTGTGTTCATAGATGTCACCTGTCAAATAAATGATCGGTGAAGGTATGGGGACAGATGCTATTAACCATGGCCATTGCAAACAGTACTTCGTTGCATGCATGCAATCATTGCAGTTCCGAAATACGAGAAATTTGAAAATTTTGACTGCTTTTGCAAAACATATAAGGCATACTCACTTGTGACATTCTAGCATTTATTAAGAAGATAAGACGTACGACGGCTGCACGACCGATGAGTTCGACATCCCAGTCAGCACTCTTATTGAAAAGACAACTTCGAGGTTTCAGTTAAAAACCCAAATTTTAAACTTTTTTTCGGCTTTAGATTTTAGAAATTGGAAATTCCATAATTTTGGATTATTTCGAGTTTAAATGATTTCAGTTTTAACGTATGTATTTTTTAATTTTAACAACAAATCAACGTTAGAGTATCTGTTGTGGTTCGTTTTCCGTATTTGTTGATTTTTCCGCAATAATTTTGATACTTTATTGCGAAATGAATTTGAGTAATAGCGATAGCCTCTTTCTTTTAACAAGTCTTGATCATTTTTACTCAGTATGGTAATTCATTATATGTTCTGTTCCGTTCTGTCAATCGTTAATAAAAATATAAGATATATTTAAAAATAAGTCGAGAAATTCATTCGAAATGAAGATTTTTTTTTTTCACAGATTTAAAACAATCACCAGTAGAAGGATTCTCAGCTGGTCTTCGTGGTGATGTTGAAGACATTTATAAATGGGAAGTGGTTGTACTAGGACCACCAGATACTCCATAGTAAATTGCCTTTAATTTTCTGTGAATGTTTCAAACTTTCCTTCAGCAAAGCAATTCAACTTTTTTTTTCCAAAAATATCCGATAAACAAAGCTTAATTTTGAGAAATGTTGATGAATCCAGTGCAATGTATTTTATCTATCAGATGATCAAAACTATCTGCTGTTTTCCACGAAAATCTTCAAGTTCATCGCTTGAAATATCCCAAATATTTTCAGCGAAGGTGGAGTATTTCGCGCAACACTCGACTTCCCTGCCGATTATCCCCAAAGGCCGCCAAAAATGCGATTTACATCAAAAATGTGGCATCCAAACAGTATGTTTCAATCGGTTACTTCAAAAGTCAGGATTTTGAATAAGAATTAAGAAAGCACTATTTTGCTATTTGAATCATCATTAGTACCTTAGTCGCAGGATGAATTATTTAGCTTATTTTAAAAGTTTTAGTAGATGTTGATGGCAATGTTTGTATATCAATTCTTCATGAGCCAGGCGATGACCGGTACGGCTATGAGAAACCGGAGGAGCGGTGGTTACCGGTTCATACAGTGGAAACCATTTTGCTGTCTGTCATATCTATGCTTGCGGATCCAAATTACGAGTCACCGGCTAATGTTGATGCTGCCGTATGTTTATGTTTTTTTAACACGGGGAATATAACCGATAAAATTCAATGTCAGCTCGGTTGCACTTAACTGTTCTGCTTCATATAGATGTTTACTTTCATTTCATTTAGGGCATTTTTGGATTTCTAACTTTTCGACTTTTTCTATAATATTTCCTTTTTCAAGACATTAACCTATAAATAAGATTCTTCTGTTGTTTTGATAATAATAACGACTGCTAAGCAATGGAACACTTTGCAAACGGATTTTCCAGAACATTCCAGAAGATGCTTCGTGAAAATTATCCAGCATTTAAAAAGAAGGTTGCTGAATGCGTACGCAGAACTCAAGAAGAAACTTAGTGACAAGATCTTTTTTCATATCATTTTATAAATTCAAGAATATTTGGAAAATTTGTCTTGTAATGAGCATTGAACATAAACTTGCGCATTAATTTTATAAGTCAAATCAATGAAATCATGCAAACGAAAAAGTGCTTGTTTCTTCTGCAAATCCTTACAAATCAGTTCTTGTAATTTCCAATCAAACTGCTTGAATTATTGAAATCAGAATCTTGGGGAAATGCAGTTGATTTCCGTTTCATTAAAATTCACATAAAAAAGAAACAGATTAAGAAAACAAAATTATATTATAATTTTTCTTATTTTAAAGTACATGTACGACCGCCCATCAATTTTTAAAGTTGTAAAAGTAGGCAATGTATAACTTACCATCGTTATGAATTTCAACACCAAAAACTGATTTTAAAATGTGCTAAAGGACGAATGGAAGAATATAACCTGTTTCTTCACTTTCCTTGCAGCGAACATTACATGACACCTACATTATATATCAAAGCTATTCAGAAGTGTCACAAAGGAAGGAGACGAAGAAAGGGAGCTTAGCAATAGTTCTTCATTTTTCAAAAATCAAAATATGCCCAATTTTGATCAGAGAGTAAAGTATGAAACTGTAATAACAGTGTGGTAAACAGTTGCATCCACTTTCGTCAGATATCATGTTCACATGCATAAAAAAGAAAAACACATTGCAATTACATCGCAAAAACATGTTTCATAATGCTTATGAAAAGAGGGAATGAAGGGAGTGGTAATCTACTTAAATTCGCTTTCACATCCATCTTCGATGATAGAAGACGAAACTACCGCAGTAGCATCATTTCAGTTCAGAAGTCTAGCAGAAGTGAAGAAAGAAGAGAGAGAGGTAAATTAAGTTGACTATATTTTGCTATTCTGTATCATCGGGAAACAAGCTGTTCCTCTTCCTAATGCCTCTTCAAAAGTTTGGAAAAATATTGCTTTGGTAAGGGATGAAATTCTGGAGTATCAGTGATAAATATTATTAAGCAATAGTAATTGCACATTCCATTTCATCTAATAGAATTTTAAATCAAAAATTAAGGATTGACTGGTTGTTATCATAAGTGTATTAAAAAGGAATACTGACGAAGAAACAGGAAACTGAAGCCCGAATGTTTCTGCTGTTTATTATTATGCTGTCAGGTAATTTTTGCCATTCAACATTTATCATATCAATATTGAATATAGAACTCGGATTTCGTTAAAACTCCAATATTGACTGTATTAGATCATTGTATCTCGGATAAATCATGTTTCTTGCTGGAGATGAAGTGACGCTTATGGAACATGTTTGCAAACTGTAAGAAATGTGAAATATAATGATGAAATGAGCACTTCCGACCTCATGTGTTACCGTCGTTTTCTTCTTGACTTCTTGTGAGCAATGTATCTCTCACACTTTGCATTTATATTTCATTGTAAAACAACCACAGTAATAAGCACAATTAGATAATTTGAATTCGGTCATTGTGAAGTACTGTAAAAAAGTGATAACTCAAAGCTAAAAATGAGAACAAAGCATCGGGAATGATAAATCAAACTAAATTTAAAATTTATTTTAAGTGTATTGAGTAAGCAAACCTGGTTCTTCTTATAGATAACATTTCAAAATCAGCAATTACGGAACTTTCTTCGTTTTTCACATTGCAATAAGAATATAATAAAATATTCACGAAAATTACCAAATTTTTGCAATATTAACATGCTAATATTTTGTATCTAAATTTCTAGATGAAAAAAAATTTGTAATTTTATGAATTGAAATGTTTTGTTTTTAAAGATCATTAGTCTTGCATAGTTTGGTATTGCTATTATTAAAATCGAAAAATGACTAAATTTTAACATCTGCTTTCCATTTCTCATTCAAATAGCAAACTAATTTATCTTTTCAACTTGAATATATGCAAAAATCATACTTCATAAAGAACATCCTTTCCAGAACGATTGCAAACACAAAATCGTTCAAGAAATTTCCAAAAAAATTAATTGTTATCTGCTCATGGATCTCAACAGCAAAAGCAAATTTTGTCAAATATGAGTATCACTCAGGAATCGATATCATCGGAATCAATTTCACATGTGGTTGGGGATGATTATTTTTTCAAGTATCGTGGGACTTGGAAACTGATAAGATCGGAAAGCCATTAGGTTAAGAAGGAGAAGAAACAAAAGCACCAATTTAGATGCTTCTGACGTTTTGAGTTAAGCGAAATCAGGATAGAATAGTTTTTTATTTTGATTATGATATTATGATAGCAATATAGTTAATTTAAGTTTTAGTTTTAGTTGCAATTTCATATATTGGAAAGTGCTAGGAATATTTCTTATCATTTATTCTTTCGTAAAAATTTTGCTTTATTTTGAGATCAAAGCAATTTAAGATTCTGTGTTGGGCCAATATCCAATAAGAATGAAAAAAGAGTCCTTCATTGGATCAGATATGAAAGTAACAGTTGAAAAAATTTGCATAATTGGAATCATAAATAACTTACTACGAGACTTTACCAAGGAAAAGAGAAATTGATAATGAAAAAAGAAATATCTCAGATGTGAAAGTTTATCAGAAGCAGTGCGACAAAACAAGCTCACTGCATGACTTGGCTTTTTTCATAATTTTTATTGCTATCTTAGAATTTGCAAAAATATGAAATAGAGTGTTAAACGACTTTAATATGTACAGAAGCAAGTTTCTATTGCAGAACGATGAGCAAATGCTACGACGCGAAAATGATTTGCGTTACACTTACAGTACACCAGAAGACGCTGAATGAAACCCACAAAACGACTTTTTCTATCCATTCCATTAGAATTTTATCAAACACAAGAATTCCTTCCTCAACAATTAATTATCATTTTATATCCTCAAAATTCCAACCAAGTGAACGACCAGCAGAACGTGTTGTAGGACTAAATATAAGGCAAAGACAGGAACGCTTACTGGAACTACAGCAATTAGCTAGCCTCAAGTTGGAATTTATCCAAACAAAAACTCCAATTTCAACCATATCGGATGAACCACGACAGAATACTTCAAGATTCAACTATCCATCTTCTCTTCAACAACGATCTCTTGTCTTGTAAGCCTTTATAATTATAAAAATTATTTTAATTTAAAATTTACGCAGGTGATGCGGATGCGAATAAAAGGAATTGATAAAGTGATACAATAGGGCAGCTCTTGGCTACTGAAGTAATTTTTTAGAGAACAATCATCTCAATCATGGCAGTTTCCAACGCTAACGATTGCTACGTTCGAGCCGAAAGCCCCAGTAGGACACTTTATGCCGCAGAGATTATCGGATAGCAGTGCTCTTAGTAGAGTACCTCAAGGTCAATCTCCCACGGCTGCGCAGGATACAAGAAAAAACTTACTTGTCAGTTTTTATTTTTATAATTTATTTTAAGCTTCTAAGAACTACGGAAATCTTTCCTCCAAGTTACTAGCATCTATCGTTTATGAAAATATCGGTAATGCCATTAAGAAGTATTACAGAGTACCAATGATATCTTCTTGGAATGCTGCAAAAAGAAAAATGTTAATACTAAATGTGAATCGCGATGCAACTTTGATATTCTAGACCGCAGAGTGGTAAAAGTTGACCTTCTTCATGATATTTCATTCTTTTTTTTTTTTTTCAATTTGTTTAATTTCATTTTTATTTGCAATAAGCTTATCATAAATCATTAACGGTACTTATTTTGAAAGCGCCAAGACATCACGGTTTTATCAACATTTTCCTCTACAGCTATTGCACCTATTCTAGTCCTACTACTTAGTTATATAATATTTTATCATTTAAGAAAGACTTATATATAACTCTACTCGTGTTAATTAGAATAGGACTAGAGTAGATGCAATAGCTGTAAGAGGAAAATCTTGATAAAACCGTGATGTCTTCGCGCTTTCAAAATGAGTACCGTTTATGATTTATGATAAGCTTATTCCCAAAAGTTATTTGATTATTTTGTGCTAAGCCAATTCACAACTAATTCCTTGTACTAAATCACTAACTTTATTAGAAGTAACCTGTCTGAAGAGTATGAAATCTCACGAATTTTACAAATTGCGATATATGAAGGCTAAAACGTGAGTACGTGAACAATAATAGATTGACATCATAATTTGACAGCAGATATTGGGATATCACTGTAATGCAGTTGGAATCAATGCCATGAGATAAAAATATAGCACGATTTATTTTTATATCATTGAAATGAATGATTCGATATAATGTATTCTTTGTATTCATATATCGCATTCATTTTTAATTATCTATGACACTGCAATCAATATCACTACAAGTTGAAGATATGTAATTTACAAATGCTTTCAATACAGATAGTTGCTATTGATCTTAGGAAGTATATAGATCAAAAGAATCAGAGAAAAAAAAAATGATTTGCATTATTTTACCAAAGAATGTCGAGTAATTGCGAAGTGGGATTTTCAAATTAATTTTTTATTTTTGCAAATCCTTCAATTAGAGTGTGAAATAAATGTTAAATTTTGTAGAAAATTGCAGTTAATGACAATATTTATTGGTTCAGGTCCATGTCCTCGTAATAACGGTCGAAGTTTATTGTCATGTGCTGCTCAGGATTCCGATCATACCGACTGTTGCCGTGCGTACAACGTACAACGGACAGCTGCTGGTGACAAGTGTTTACTATTCTGCCAAACGTTTCTCGAATTCAACTTTCAGGTTTTATGCTCAAATTTATATTCAATTCACACTACCATGATATTTGAATTTCAGTGCTGAAGAACAATTTTAAGATTAAATCATAGTTTGATTATAATAATCTGAAAATGTATTGGAAAGAATTTCAAGAGATTTTTTTAGGCAGATATAAGCATGATTCCAAGTTGGGCTGTACTTAAGAAAATCAAACAATGTTTTCGTCTTGCTCTTATTCAAAAGTACAATATCAAGAAGATCACTTAATGTTTGAAATGATATTTTCGATATTATATGTCTTCGATTCTGATTTCATGCAAATAAAATTTAATCCTATTTGTAGAAACTCCTTTGCCTGAATGACTCAAATTAAGATACAAATAAATCACAATGAGTTTCAGTACTATTTAAAAAAATCCTTAAGATTTCTATTTTTGCTGATCCGAACTTCTTTCACTATCTAGCTTTTGTGAATCATCTCAGCTACACAGAAAAAATACTTTATGTATGTGCAGTTGGAAAAGTTTTAAAACTTTTATCTAAAATCGGACGAAATGAAATTTAACAGCTTTTTGAAATCATGATTAAGAAATAAAAATAACAAAATTTCCAATACAAAAATTCGCAAGTTTCCGATAATGATTTCATCGCTTCAATCTGTCTTTACTGTCAACATTAAGAT
Organism: Onchocerca lupi; assembly: GCA_028564675.1. Taxonomy (NCBI): domain Eukaryota; kingdom Metazoa; phylum Nematoda; class Chromadorea; order Rhabditida; family Onchocercidae; genus Onchocerca; species Onchocerca lupi. The sequence goes on from JAOVVO010000472.1 coordinate 63,251, forward strand.
AATCTTCATCGGCAATATTTAGCATGAGTCCTCCGGATGGTAGATAGACCTTCAAATTAAAATAAATGAATTATTCAAATTAAGATCCAATATGTTTCACATAAATAGCTCAGAACCAGTAACATCGACATCTTTAAACCAAATAATCAAGAAAATCAAGAGAACTTATTACTGATTTGGAAGTCAAATTCTATAAATGTTAATAATTTTGAAGAATCTCTTTAAATAAAACTAACTCTATTGTTCGCTGTTTCCGATATGATTTTCGAGATTTTTTGAGCTGCACGGATTTTACGCAACTTTAAGAAACCTGGATCCCGTTTAATTGCTTCGCCTATCTGCAAAAAAGAAACTTTCTAAACGATGAAATACGATTCGACACAAAATCGAATTTTGCACGAATGCAGCAAAGACGGAAAATTGTGCACAAGTCCCGAAAAAACATTCACATTTTATCACTCTTTTATGTAATGTTTTCGTAGCTGCACTTTAGTAATTTTCGTCGTTTTTTACAGCGAAAACTTTTTAAAACTATTCAGCTTCGCCAAGATCAACGACGTTTACATGAAATAACGAAAAAGAAATCTAAGAAAAAAATAAAGTTTCAACAAAACTGAAAAAACAGTAGTATAATCAACTTACAAGTTTGGCAGACTGAGCTTCACCCTCAGCCTGGACAATTTTTTCCTGTCTCTGCTGTTTTGCTCTTTCAACTAGAAATGATGCACGTTGAGCTTCCTGTGCGGCAACTTGTTTCGCTTCTACAGCAGCAGAATACTGCGGCGAAAAAGCCAACTCCGTAATTGCCACATCGTCCAAAATGATGTTGAAATCCAATGCTCTCTCTTAAAAATTTTCAATGAATAAATAATTATCGAACAAATAATCATAACCTCTTTGGAACGAACTTCGAATTTTAGTATGAACAATAAATAGCGGAGAACTGACAAAAAGTATTGATGGTTACCAAATGAAATAATCAAATGAACTCACCGATGAGACCTTTACGAACAAGTAAAGAAACTTGTTGACGTTGTGTTATCAACTGAGAAGCGTTAAATTTTGCTACAACACTTTTGAGGACCTATATAAAAAACAAATTTGGAGGTTTTACGAATGACATGCAAAAAACGGTATTTATTACTAAACTTTTTCCCAGATATTAATGAAAGAGTTCTATGGATATTTTGAAAGATTATATAAACAATGGATTTGATTTTGCTGATCATTCCGAACACTACTTTTATGCGAAGTAAATAAAGATCTTATTTTATTCAAACTTAAAAGATTCCTTAAAGTTGGTATAACCAATGGCTATTCTTCTTAACATCTTGTAAGCATGAACATTTTTTAATGTCCTGAAACATCGTAACGCGTTGAATATAAAACCGTACTTGTTCTCTTGATTCAACTAGTTTTCGAATTATATTTTTAAATATTATAATCTTGGAATCGTGGATCACAAACCTCATTGCAGATTGAAGGTAAAATTCTTTCTTCCCAATTCTGTCCTAGCATACGATATATTTTTGGTAATGACGAAGGATCGGGACGTGAAAGAACACGCAAACCAATATTTACCATCTAAATGTTCAAAAACAAATGATTATTAACTGATACATCTATTTTTTTGAAAACAGCATTGATTAGAATATAGCGATATGCAATATTCTTGTAACACATAACTGAAGAGCAAATATACTTTTCATCTAATTTTCTCAAGCAGACATAAAGCACAAAAAATTAGAGAACAAAAAACAACCTGCAAATCCTTGCTTCCGGTCGGTGAACGAATCTGGTTGGGCCGAGCACGAATATCATATATAATTGGATATTGGAACCATGGTACTCGGAAGTGTAGCCCTTCTTTATAGACAGCATCACCAATGCCACCAATTCTGTTAAATATTATTGCTCTGTGTCCAGCATCAACTAAAAACATCAACAAAGCTAGAGTTCTAAATTGTACAAATTTCTCCTTATATATATTATATATATACATATATA
>JAOVVO010000473.1:0-65201 GCA_028564675.1 Onchocerca lupi
TACAACTTTACTGGCTTTTTACTAATTTTGTAACATCGATGGTATTTGGATATACTTTTTAAACCTTTCCGTATAGGCATCCTTTTCTTCAACTCTCCCATGATCTTGCTATTTCTTAAGTAAAATGCTGATTGACAAAAACTGCTGAAAATTTATGAACTTTTATGGATATTATTAACGAACCAAAACCAACTTTAAATCTTTTCCCGCATTTTGTGAATTGGTGCACTTCATCGACGGGCAAACGATATCAGTTTTATCGAAGTTTTAAATTTGAGGGCGCTTTCTGCAGCTCTTATGCAATTCCTCACTACAATCAATTTATGACAAAAAAAAGAAGGAAGAAAAATGAAGTAATTACCTATTCTACTTTAGTTATATATTCATGCAATACACGAAGCATTATAGACACTCTCTCCAAATATTCCGAAACATCGAATATGTTTTGGACTTTGTTCAAATAAAAGCGCCTACATTTATAAAATTAGTAAATTTGTCAAATATTCGCAAAGTACAGAAATGCATAGTGGAAGTATTATTTATTCATTGTAATAACATAGAATTTTACATTCTAATTCACTTAAAGTTAACCGTAATTTTGTTTACTAAATGTGCCAGGCACCAAATATAGTCGAATGTTACATTTTCTAATTTATTCTCACTCTGAACAAAAAACCAACGATTCAACAAATTTTTTATAAAAATTTAATTTAATTTTATGACGAAAATCATCATTCACGAGAACAAAGTGTATAATATTTCCTTCTAAAGTGATATTCTAGGAAAATTATCTTTTGACTTCCATATATATATATATTTGAAATTTGCTGCATCATTTTGATAATTGTAGATAATATTACTCCATTTATAATTTCTGATACTCTCCCATTTATCTCCGCATTGTAGTCGAGTTCATGAATTACATCACTTGTTACAATTTTTGTCCCAATTTGCTTTCGATTTTCTTTTTTCTACATTCACTTCACATAATTGAAAACTAAATTTCTTGTGTAATGAGGTTAGAATATCGTCGACTTTGTATAATAGTAGCAGTTTAGTTTGTAATCACTGATCAATTAACGAAAATATTAGGAGTGTTTGAAGCTCAATTCTCTAGGAATGGATTAGTACATCTAATTAAGATGTTCAGTTAAAATTACTATTAAGTTTGGAAATGGGTATTTCGAGAAAAGCTTAGTTTTCATTTTGATTTTAAATTTGTCGGATTATATTCTAAAGGTGATTCAAGTTTGAATTTGAAACAAATTTTCAAAAAATCAATATTTGATGTTGTTGGTTAATCTAGCATACATGATTTTTTGCCAAAGGAAATTCTGTACACCAGCGTATTGACTAATTAGAAAGGAATAGTTTTGCCAATATGAAAACCATTTGCTTTGCATATTGTTATTTCTGCAAAGCATTATATCTAAGTTCTAAAGAAATGCATGAACAACGCCAGAGCATCATTCATTCATAAGAAGTTTTGAATTGCCCATACCTAAGTCGACGAATTCCAATTTTGAATAAGTCAGTTGTTATAATGATTCGTAAATTTTACAACTGAATGATAGTCGCTAATCTATTTAAGTCGCTTGAAAGGATAGCCATAATTGTTGCGCTAATGGTTTCCATAGTTACGTGTATCTTCAAAGTTTAATTGATGTAGTTTAGTTGTACTTGCTGTATTCGGAAAAAAAGAGTTAAAGTCGGTTTGAACAACGAATTAATTGAATTAATTGCTGATCGCAATTATGACCTTTTTAGTAAAGGTTCACGCGTAATCATACGTGACATGCAGTTGGGTTATTGTTAGGTTGTAATATAGCATAATATTATTATGCTGTATTTCTTCCTAAAATTTTCGAGTCATTTGTATGCTTCATTTTCTCGAAATTGCAACTTACGAATCAATCATTTTGGACAACAATCTTGTATGACCAATAAAAATCCAAGCACTTTGAGACAATTTTACCTGTTTTTTTTCCTCTTATCATGAATGAATTACGCATCTTTTTTATTACATTTTTGCATTTTGCAGAAGATGTCTATGCTTATACTTGGTGTTGGCCCTGGTATTATTATCGTGATATTTATATGGATTTTTAGTATTGTTTCATGTATTATATGTATACGGATGCGAAGAACGTAAGTTTCGCTTCTCTTCTCTTCTAATTAGCAAAATATTTAATTATTATCTTGAAAAACTATCCGTACCTTTTCAGTTTCGTAGCGATCGCTGCTTTGGTTGTTGAAGTTATCATTACACTAGTCATAATATCCTGGCCTTTGGCTGGATATACGATTTCCGAAAAGGTTGGAGTTTCCGTTGATTATGTTGGGATTCCGCGGTTTATTTTGGCCGTTGTAGAGGCTGTGATTTTACTAATATTTTGCATTGCGTACGTAAAATACGATCTGACTGCAGCTATTCCTGTTTCAACTGTTACTTCAGATTGATGAAATTGTAGAAAATGCAGATATTAGCCGATCTCTTCCCGAATGAAATTACTTTGAAAATTTTTTGTTGTGCAGAATATTGTTTATTTGATCATTCATTTCGTTAAATTTTGCTTATTCCAAAATAACATCAACTGTAAATCAAAATTTTAAGATTTAATCTGAGAATAACTTCCTACTGAACGTAATACTTCCTTATGGTTGGGAGTCTGAAGACACTGCGCTAGAAGTTGATTTGTCACGAAAAATTTTGCATCTTTCCATGCTTGAAACTGGAAAAAATATATACAATAACGGACATAAACGATGACCAGCCAGGATTTTGCAGTAATAGTTATGGAATTTGAAGTTTTTTTATGGGACAGCTTTTAATGTACTTATTTCCATTTTTTTCATCTCGTAGTTTGTCGATTACATAGATTTAAAAAAAATCTGATAGATAATGAGATGTTGTTTCCCTTTTAGTAACACATTTTTGGCGACTGTGATGAATATTTTAATGAATACGTTATATCTATTTTTTTCTTTACTTATAATACGCCCATTTGCATTATTATGCTAGGTAAAGTTTATGAAATAAAAAGGAAAAAATTGTACCTTTAGATGTTCTTCGGATTCGTTTTTTCCATTTGTTGTTTCTTTGTTGGTGGTGAATGGTGGCGTTTGGGTGGCTTTGGATACTATTGTTTTACTTCCTTTAGACTTCCGTTCTTCCTAAATCTTGAAGATTGAAAGTTCAAGAGTATTAAATCTCTCGAGTTAGCATGAAAGAGCGTGTAAGATTGTGTAAGATTGATTGATGCATTAAATAATATAATCAACATGTTTTCCAGAAAAAGATATGCTTTGAAGCGAAATTATAAATCGCTAGCCCTGCTGTTGAAAGTCTCCTATCATTTCAAGACTTTCAAAATGGTCAGCTTGATTTTAGTTTCGATTTGTTATTTTAAGTTTTCCTCTTTTTTCTGCACTTATGCGAATGATCATGTAACCGACACTCGCTGGACCATGGTTACGAGAAACTTGCCAATGAGTTAGTTGAAAAGTCCCGACAAATAGTTTTCGAGGGTAACCATCTCAGCGGTTATAGATTTCATCCCACTCATTTGAAAATAATTAAAAAGCGAGACAATCAATATATTCTTGACATTTGATCGTTACGCAAAAATGAGTTCAAAGAAAAGAGAATTACAGTAGTTTGCGTGCCAAATGAAGCCACTTGTGCGAAGCATGTTGTTAATTTGTCTGGCAGTAAAAGCTTCTCTTGTGGTGGTTTTAGTTGTGGAACTGTTCTACATACTGCATCAAGTTGTTGTTTATTGCCAACTTGATTCTCTTCTATTCTGAACATGAAATTTTTGTACTCAGCTGTGAAGGGAACTGCATTGTTGAAGTACTAATAGACAATCTTCAGGATAGAAAAGAGTAGGCGGTAGGAAAACAAGAAATGAAATCCAATAAATTATGAAGATTCTAATTCCGAATTGTTTCATTTTTTGTTTGTTTCTATATTTTTAATGAAGAAAACTCGAAATTTGTTTTCCTCATCACTTTGCATTGAAAGTTTATCGTACCTCCTCTCGTTTTGAACGTTCTTGATTTGATAAACTTCCTGATCGTTCGTTCTTTTTTCTCTCACTTTCTCTAGAATAACAGAATTTAAAAAAAAAAAAAAGCTTTAATATACATAACACTGCAAATTCATAAACATTGTGAAAGGAAATATCGAAATACAGATTTCTTGATCGTCCTTTTCAGGTAAGTTTCATGCAAAAACTATATGAACGAATAATGTTCCGGAAATGATAACTCTTTTGCACCAAGCTTAGCTTGTTAACAATATCCACTGATTAATCCCTCGGTCAAAGTTTAACGTCGCTGCATATTTAAGAACTGACATCAAGCTAAAGTAGGCACAGATTTAAGTACTGCGGTGCGTCTTAGTAATGACTTGATCTCCGTGGATAAAGCTTAATTATATAGATAATTTTATAGTGAACAGATTTGATTTTTAATTTTGAATTTAGGAAAAAAATTAGTTCGAGTTCAACTCAAGAGATTAGAGAATCTACTAAGGCTAGGCGTTCAATAAACATTCAGCCTAGATTTGTGCAAATTTATGCTGTAAGAAGCTAATTAGTAATGACTAATTCAAAAGTCGGTTGAGAAAAGGTGTGAACTTCATGCAAGAATGAAAGCTTTTCGTTTGAGTTTTCATCGAATATTTTTGTGTCTTACAATCGTATTTCAGTCAATAACAATGACCACAAATCATATCGTCGAATCACCGAAAAAAAAAAAAAAAAAAAAAAAGAGAAAAAAAGTGATAGGGAAAATATACCGCTGATGTGACATTGGTTTAGACTCACATTTTGGTGCTTTTGTCGGCTGTTCCTGCAAAATGGCTTGAATTGGTCTCAAATCAATTGAAACAGAATTTTAACCAAAATAATGGTACTATACCGTGCTAAGGGATCATTTCGACGTTGGCATGAGATAGAAGCGATTGAAATACGGAAAAATTCGAGCATTTGCTGTGAATGAATAATTCAACGCACTTTCCAAAAGCTTTTATAATTATGATTCAAATCAACGAAAAGTAGGGATCTTTCAGGAAGTTTATTGCACAGGCTAACATGGAGTGTAAGAGCTACACTTTCTTCTTTTTTTTCTTCGTCTTCAATTTCCTTCTGTCTTTTTCTATTCTAATACTATTGAGAATACTTAATAAAGATAATGCACATGCGGCATTTCATATTCTTAATCTCCATCAATCTGTTGTAAATAATTTTAGCTTTCTTTCCGCACAATATAATCACAAATTTTCACATTCAGAAAAAAAAAAAGAAATTGAGAAAAATTCAGTCCATGAATTTATGAGATTCGTAACTTCAACAAATTATTGATATATTTGGATTTTATCAAGAATAAAAAAAGTTTATTTGTTCTGAAAGAGGAAGATTAAAAACGACAAGAAATTCGTTTAAAATTTTCAGTTCCAAAGATCTAACCAGTGACTCGAACAAATCACATATTATATTTAGCTCCACTTAAGAATAATTTTTCGTTTGTGCAATAGCTTTGTTAATGATCTACTTGTTCCGTAACTCTCTTAATTTATTTGCTTTTATATTCTTTTTCCAGTCATCAGAAGCTGGAATTCGTGAAGTTGCAGTTGACATTGGTATTTATGCCTATTCTCTCTCTGCGAATTTGCTACCATACTGAAACGAAAAATCGGAGAAGATTGAGAAATACGAAAATTCATGAGACATCATGACTACAAAAACTGTACACAAATATTGCCATTAAGTCAATCTAACAAACACTTGATGGAAATAAGACTTGAAAATCATTGGATCATCTTTCTTCCGATTAAATTTCTGAGTCGGAAAAAAGATGATCTGATGATCTGTGCGGATAATAAACTTTTTGTATTTTGTCACATGCCATCAGAGCATTGCATTCACTTGACTAAACTCTTTTTTCACCTGTTTAACTTCTAATTTTTCACATTCAAGCACTGATAAAAATAAATTACTACCAATTACAATGAAAAAAAGAAAATTTATGTGAAAATATTTATACTTGTCGGTTCTGTGAATATGTGGCATGTAATGTGTTCCTAAGAAATCATAAATGTTATGATTTATTGCTATTTCTTTGTACAACATTTTCAGAAACAACTTGGAACATAAAACATTCTGATAATTTAGAACATAAAATTTTTCGTAATACAGGTGACCTGATGGTAAAAGGAAGTATACCGACAATAATTAATGATATTTACCGGACATTGCTGCTACATCAATATTCTGCCTCTGTTTTCACTTAGTAATACGACAGTCTTGCAATTTTAGTTCATCCTGCTAAAAATGATTGTGTTAAAAAAGGTTTTTTAAGCAAGGAATTTTTTAAATTCATCTATGCTGAAAAAATCATAGAGATTTGAATTACATGGTGTCAACTCCAGAAAGCAGCACAAGGCATTATTTCAGAATTTTTACGTGAAGAACACCTGTCATAACTTTCACTTCTGAAATAGAATTACTGCAAAAAAAGTACTACAACAAGTCATGCCATTTTAGTATAGCTATTTCTTTCATTCCAACAAACTTAATCTCTTGGTATTGATTTTTATACGAAAAATTGGACTAGATAGAAACTATGTATATTATTCTTTGAACAGTTTCGAAAATGATAGGTTTAGACAATCCTAATATTTTCTCTTAGATTACTATATTTTTTAAGAATCTGCATCAGAATGAGTAGCATTTATGGAAGTAGAGCAATGATAAGACGACAGTTTTAAATCTTAATCAATAAATAAAACTACGAACTCTGGAAATTAATATTTCTTTATCAATTAGCCGCATATATACGAATTATAAAGAGATAAAATTAAATGAAAAAACTGATTACCAAAATTTGTCATGTTGAATCAAAGATTTCAAGATCACTGATGACATTCAATCGTTTTTAACTATTCAGGAATATTCCTGAATAATAGTATCTAAATTTCTTTAAAAAGTTGGCTTCCAATATATACATATGTATTCAATACGACAAATTCTGGCAATCAGTTTTTTTTTTTTTTTTCTACTTTACCCCTTTTTCGTTATATTTATTGTAACTGCCGCTATTAACTGACAAAGAAATATTAATTTTTAAAGTTTGCAGTTTTATTTGTCGACCAACATTTGAAATTGTCGTCAGTTAATAGGTGCATTAATCAAAGTTTAAAGATTATATATATATAGGAAATTATATATATATATATATATATAAATATAGGAACTCATCTAATTTACTCCAAATAATTTTGAAAAAGTTCTTCAAATACCGGATATTTCGAATAATTTCAAATAATTTTTAAATAAAAGAAGTAATATTAGCGATATAATTTGTAGATTTCGATTAAATTCCAGTTCAGGTCTAGCAATTTTCTGAATAGCAATCACTTATAAGATACTGGACTTTTCTCTTAGGTAATTTCCTCATCCTTCTCATCAACTTGAATTTCAACTGCTTCGACAAATCTTTCACCTGAAATGAAATGTTTGCACAGCGATTAGGTGCATTATTTGGGGCAACAACAGGGAATCATTGTCAGTGCTTCGTGTGCGTATGTGGTGTACGTGCGTATGCGTGCATATGTGTGTATCCGTGCGTATGCGTGCATATGTGCGTGCATATGTGTGTCTACGTGCGTATGCGTGCATATGTGCGTACACATGTGGGTGTACATGCGTATGCGTTCATATGTGTATGCAAGCGTATGCGTGCATATGTATGTGCGTGTGTGTGTATGTATGTGCTTATGTACGCGTATATATATGGCTGTGGGTGTGGGTGGGGGATAATTTCTTCTTTTTATGATTATAGCAGTTTCATGATAAGGGTGACTGAAAGATGCGAGAGGAAGGGAAGGTCTCGTTGCAATCAACATTTATTTTAGATCTCAAACTTTCTTACAGAACGGATAACATGAAGTAAAGTTGTTTGCCACTTCCATCAGCAAAAGTTGCTTTGTAAGTTTTTTATACAATACGCTTACTTCCTATGGAAAGGAATTAACTTAATTATTTTTTTGAGCATCGATTTACCTAATCATTTGCGAACTTAATATAACATCACATACACGTATCGATATTGAAAAAATTTAGTAGAAATTGCTGGTAACACGGCTATCATCTCTTCTTGACGTTGAAATCCCGGAAATACAGATTTAACTAAATTCTCTGTCGTTTTTATTAGCTGTTTTACCGTCTTCACCGTAGAGCATTTTTTCTGTTTTATTTTCAGCGATGAGTTCAACAAGTATCGGCCAGTTAATGGCTGATATGCGTCAGCTTGTCATCAATTTGCAAACGCGTGAACGTGCTACGGATAATGCGCTCGCAAAAAGCCAGATTGTTAATGACAAAATTTCTGGTATGAAAGAGGTAAGAAAACTTTTTGAAAGTATTATATAATTGTTGATTTAAAGACTAAATATTAAAGTAGCGTAGAAGATTTCTTCTGCTCCACTAATTTTGTTTGTAAGATTGAATTCTCTATATACATTAAGGCCCTTTTTTTCAGGTTATTACAGACTGTGAATTGTTATGTATTTGTAATTAGATAGTCTTTTAGTCTTGTCTTCCTTTCAGACAAGAAATATTATTAAAAGATGTTTGAAAGATTAGATTGAACTATCTTTCAAAATGTGGACAAGAAAGGAATGAGCATGATTTATAATGAAGAACTAAAGCTGGAGCCATAGGTGGAAATTGTCTATCATAGCTTAAATTTTTTTTTCTTAAAATTCTTCATTACACTGAAGAAAGAAATGAGGCAAAATATACGTAACGAGAAATATAACTCAAAATTGTAGCTTTGACAATTAGAACCAATACTAGCACTACCATTATTGCCATCTGATGATGAGCTTGCGAAAAAAGTTTGTACCTGTCGTTTGAGGAATCTCTTTTAGTACCAAGATGAAGTGGCAAATATGAATGATTGTTGGCGAATGCAAGGACGCAAAGTACTTGTTGCAGGCTTGCAACATGAAAATCGACAAATTTTGCAGTTACAGCAAGAGAACAGGTGTGTTGTGATCTAGGATTGATCCTATCTAGCATTTTACTGTTTGCTTAATTGTTAAATTTTTCATATGTAATTAAATGATAGGCAACTCAAATTAATTGGATTTATATGATTCACCCATTTTTTATTAGATTATCTGTTGAATGCTACACTGTAGTTGCAAACAGAAAGACCTTTTATGATTACACGTCATTGGGTACGGAAAGTAAAATAAAGTTTATCTTTCAAATTTTAAAATACCGAAGTTTATTCGAAATTGCTGAAAACGCACTAATGAAATTTTCAGGGAACTGCGACAAGCGTTGGAGGATTGCGAAAATACCCTACAATTAGTAATGCAAAAACATAGAGATGTTGTAACAAAACTTGCGAAGCAGTTTATTCCTCCATTTCGAATCTTAGTCAGTAAGCTAGAATATTTGTGTTCCATTTTTATAACGAGTAATTAATTAGCAACTAGTAAATTAATTATATTTATCTTCACTTTTTGGTTCTGTTTTCTGCTTTTTTTTGAGATCCTTCATCCCTTATTTTATTTGAAGTAGTGTCGATAAATTTTTTGCAGCAAGAAAACAAGAAGTGTGAAGCCTCTATAAACGAAAAAATCGTCAATCTTTCAAGGTTACTGAATGAATGTCTTGCTGATGGCGAGAGTATTTCGAATCATGATCAAGAGGTTATTTTATTTCTGTTCTTTTCTTAGCACAGTTGATGAGGATGCTTTAACTGTTCTATTTATTGCTTTAATTAGTATCATTAGCACAAATTTTGGAATTCCATATATGAAATTTAAAATTAATCTCCCATGTTAATCATTTTGGAATCAACGATCTGTTTTTAAAAATGACTGATAGTTAATTATACCTCATTTCTTTTTTCATAACTGATTACACTGATTTGTCTTCCACCGTATAACAACTGAGGATTCAATTGAACTTAGTCAGACAATTGCTCCCCATTGGAGAAAGCAAACAAGTCATACATCATATTAAATTGTTAGAATTTTCTTGTTTACCTTTGTTATTTGATTAGAAAAAAACAAAACTTGCTGCAGTTGATTGCAAGGCTGACAACAGAGAATGCATGCCTTAGGGAGCTGCTGAATATTTCAACCTACAACGAACCAAATATTGCACGTAATTTCCTGGATATTACAAGTGATGAGAAACCGAATTACTCTAATGGTCTCACAGCTGTTTATGATAAAAATTGTGAACAAAGTAAGGAGAAAGTATTTAATTCATCAATATGAACACTTTTCTGTTTTTCATTATTTTTCAATTAAATTGATTCGGGGATAGTTTTGCCATACTAGTGATTCTGCAACAGTGCGTCTGAGCTGTCTTTGTGTTCATCTAAGCCCCTATTACTTTTAGGTGCAGAGTTTTTCTTCTTTCCTATTCGATAGTGATACAAATCTGGATATCACCGATCGTTTTGACTACTATTACTATAGGCTTTCAAGAATTGGGGCGCAGGTGTTTCCAGTGTACAATTGTACACATCTTACTCTAGGAAGGAGCATTCTGTTCGCACGTATCACACTTTTTGTGATATTTTGAAGTACGGTTAGTAAAATTTTAAAGAAAATACGATCTTAGAGTAAGGCATTTGAGATGTTCTTTGAGTCTTGAAATCATTCTTTAATTGTTTTAGATAATGGTGGTGCATCTACGCCGACCGGGAATTCATTTTTGCACAACAAGGAAGATATCAGGCAAAATTCCGTTTTGGTAGTGTTTGATTTCATATGAAATAAAATTATTATTTTTTTGCTGCTGCATTGTATCGGAAATACTAAACCACATCCAATACATAAATAGTATAATACGAGAGATATCTAAAGACTTATAAAATGTAATTTTAAATTTGATTTCATTCTTTTCAAAATTATCAATTTTTTTCTAAGTTTTTCTTAATTTTTGTATAATCATATCAAAGTTCTTTTGATGTGAATTCGCAGTTTTTCAGGTGAAGAAGGTATCTGACACCATGATTAAGAAAAACGCAATATCTCATGCACAACGGAGAAAACAGTGTGGTAAATGAATTTCACTGGTTGTTTATTTATTGGATTTTATGTTGTTCAAATTTTGTTATTTTTTGCTTTCATTTGAAGATGGATGCCAGTCTTAGATAAGCATAGATTAAAAGAATGAGGAATTTTTAGGATAGGTGCTATTTTAACATGGTATCATTAGAATTTAGTGTATTGAAGGGACTTTGAGCAAGTAAAAGATGAATTTTAATCGGAGACAACTTAAATCTTCGAACTTTATAATTAAAGAAAACTTTTCGAATGTGCTATATTGATCAGATATACCTCATTTTCAATCGTTTTGCTGATAAAATAGAATTGATCTATAGTTCGGCCTATCTGTTATTGCCCGTTTACACCCACATTACGTCCAACTGTTTCTTCATACTCATTTATTTGCTCTATGATGTTTTGTCTTTCCAATTGACGACTATTCTCTCCCCACGTTTTCATGTTTTTTTACTGATTACGCAATGGTGTTTACTTTTATTAAAATATAATTTGCCTCATTTAATTGAAAGAATGAGCAAGTCTAAAAGATAGATTTTCTTTATATTCAGTTCAGTCAGAGAAGGATTAGGTAGAGTAAAATATATGCACTATTGAAGATTTATTTTCCAAATTCGTGAACTCACATCTTTAATTTGTTGTAACCTTGGATTTGAATACACATGTTTCATTGTTAACTTGTGAAAATGATATTCTTCTATTTCACCCATCAGCTTTTGCCATATAACTGTTGCAATTTTGCATATTTTGTGAGTGTTTAGAAATTTGCGATTGTTTAGATATTCCATTTCATTATTATTTACATAATTATTCCCATGAAAGTTATACAGGCATCTTTGAAGGAAAATGGAAAAAAATGCATCTGATAATTGATACCTGGATCCTTTTGTCCCAAATAGCTTTACCGAATTAACTGTTTGATTCCTACTATTATTTGGGCCGTTATATTAGTGTTCCTCTAAACAGTTGTCATTCCACCATAATTTTTTTCACATTCCTAGAACTGCTGTGCTGATGCAGTTTCAGATTTGAGCTTGGATTACTTGTTTGATTTTTGAAATTATAAAACGATAAAAATCAGTTATTTTTTAAAGCGATTTTTCTAAAGTCTGCGCTGTTGTGATCAGGCAAAGATGCGACTAGCTAGAGTAGCTTACTTTGTTTCACTAGTTCTTCCTTCCTAGGCGTCATGGTTATGATTGATTTTACTTTGTTTGCTTACTTTGTTTCACTAGTTCTTCCTTCCTAGGCGTCATGGTTATGATCGTCATGATTTTCATCATTTTTGCCAAAATTTTAGTAGTAGTTATCCATTAAGTAACAAATTAAAAAGTTTATGACAATGAAGTTGCATCTTTGAAGAATCTTCTATCACTGCTTTTGTTGATTTCTGATCGATTCCCTTTGATATTTGATCTGCAATTCAACATCGCCAATGCTGCTAAACTATTTAGTAAAAAGCGTTGAAAAATGAGTTGAGATTGTTCCCGCTTTGACTTATAGTCAGAACTGCTTATGTTGGAACATTTTCGATGTTATTATTGCGCTGTGCGATTACAACTTCATGTTAAGATTTCCTGAGTACCTCCAAAAAAAGTGAGATTGGTTTTTGCTTTGTTTTACTTTGCTATTTTTATAGAAAGCTCTTATTACTGTGCTAATTTTTCTCACAAACTATAAAATTAATAATTTGTTACTGAGTGGTTATCATAACTCTAACTAAAATTAAAAAGTAACTAATAATATGGGCAATCGAATAATTTGGTTCTTCTGAGATTTCCCACGTAATTCCTTATTTTTATTTAAAAAATTTTTTTTTGATAGTCTTTGCATTTAAAAAAAAAAAACACTGCTAATTTTCATCGTCATTCGTTTCATGCCGTTATGTTATATGTCAAATTAATATGTCATAGAGTCAGGAGCTCTATTCAATTTCATGTTTCTTGGAAAGTTCTATTTTTCCATTGATGCTGCAGAGTTTTTTTTTTTTTTTTTTACGACTGATACGAAGGTTTTCTTAGTTCCAGGTCAATATTCTCAAAATGTTGTTATCAAAACCATATACAGGTTTTTTTTTTTTTTTTTGTCTTTAGATTATCTTTATTTGCATAATATATAATTTCATATTAGGAAATGAGGTAAAAGCATATCGGAAATATCGTACAGTTTCTATTTAGATAATTATGCTTCTCATGAATCATATTTCTTGATAAAATCCAGAAGTTCCTGTACATCATCAGGAGAACCAAGGAATAATGGACTCCGATCGTGAATTGATGTTGGCACAATATCAAGTATGGGTTTAGTTCCATTCGTTGCCATTCCACCAGCTTGTTCTATGATATATGCCATTGGAATGTTTTCGTACAGCAGCCGGAGCTAAATTAGTCATTATATTTTACAGCTTACCTCCTAGTATAAATCGAATCATCTTTTCTCACTAAGCAACAAGCTGTACAAAAATAAAGTTACTCATCATTAGTACACACGAATTTTCCCACACAGCGTTAAATATTTTTAAATTTCGATCAGGATGCTGTGATGTCCAAGGAAATATTCATCAAAATTTTTCAAAGCATACTGCTTTCTGGTTGATAGATTCTTTTCCTAAAGAAGTTGGTATTGGGAATCAAGATGCAGTGCGATACGATGGATGAAGAAAGTTGAGGGAAGAGAAATACCTTTCCCATTGGCTTATCCTTCATTCCAGGATACATAAAAATACCACCATAAAGCAAAGTACGGTGTATGTCAGAAACCATGGATCCAACATAGCGTGCATTCATAGATTGTTGACCTTCTGATGGAAATTTTCTGGTGTGTACATATTCTTGGATGCCTTTGGACCATTTAGATGAATTTCCTTCATTAACACTATAGATTTTTCCTTTTTGTGGTATTTTCATTTGCCGATTTGTTAGGATGAATTCACCAACACTCTGAAATTCTATGACTTATAAAAAATGAATTAAAAGGGATTTCAATGAAAATGAAATCTGAAATAGATCTTTTCTAATGAAATTGGGGTGTCTATAGTGAGTTTGAAGAGTTTTTAAATAGTCGCATTTCAAGTTCTAGACTAATGGAATAGTTCTTTTAAGAAAAAAGATTCTGATTCTTAATTAGGAACTCTGAAATAAAAGAAAAAAAAAGGATGAATGTACAGGATCAAGTGTAAATCCATTAACGCCACGTCCCGTTGAAAGCACGAGCATAGTGGCGGAACCATATAATGCATAACCAGCTGCAACAATATTTCGTCCTTTCTGTAGAAAATCAGTCATGGAAATGGGGCCATCTGATTGTCTTTTGTAGATTCCAAAAATTGTGCCAATTGATGCTAAGCAATCAATATTTGATGATCCATCCAGTGGATCAAATGTCACGATATATTTGCCTTGTTTAGAAGGAGGTACTTCAATCAGCTTAAAATTATATAATTTAAATATTATTTCCATGTTGTTAATATTAATATTGATGATGTTATGAAAATTTACCCATTCATGCAATGTGATGTTGAAGGGATAGTGTGTGGTTCCAACAGTCTAAGACATCACATATTTTCTGAGCTATTCTCATAATTTAATTTAATGACAAGATGAGTTTTGCTTATTATTCAAAAAATTAAATTATTATTAGATAACTGAAAGTCTGAGAACCTCATCATTTTCTTCAGAAATCATTGCACATGTAGTGTATGATGACTGCAACATGTTAATCATATATTCATTGCTAATGATATCCAATTTTTTGACATCTTCACCTTGTACATTTTGTGTACCCGCTAATCCAGTTAACCGTACAATACCTGCCTTTCGAACAGCACTTGAGATTGCCTAAAATTTCTCGCAAACTTATCACAT
Source organism: Onchocerca lupi (assembly GCA_028564675.1). NCBI lineage: Eukaryota > Metazoa > Nematoda > Chromadorea > Rhabditida > Onchocercidae > Onchocerca > Onchocerca lupi. The sequence goes on from JAOVVO010000473.1 coordinate 14,962, forward strand.
TCTGATCTTTATTGCTTTTAAAGGTAATCATAAATGTTAAAGAATAACACCCTAACTATTATCATTCTTGAATAATACTTTTGTAATCAAAATTCAGATACCATCTTAATTTAGATTTTCAGCAATATCTTACTTCATTTTGATTTTCGTGATACATACTGCAGTTCAAATTCGAATAGTTAGTATAAATTACCTTGATGGCAGTAAGCAATGATGTCAAGAGATTAGTAAGATCACCGGTTGCTGTGGGATGTCTTCGCTGATCTTGAAGAACGAAACGCTGTAACGTCATGGCATCGGTTTCCATGCCATATTCAGCTGCTAAAATTAAGTCTTGAGCTATTAAAATCTTATCTTCATCCTGTGTATATCGTGAAAAAGATGATTAGAGTGCTTCATTTACCTTATTTCCTCTAGATTATGATTTTAATCACTATAACTATGATAGCAATCAGCAAAGAGACAACATTTAATTCTCGATCAAAACTATTCGTTCAACCTCTCTATTATTCAGCTGTTAGGACAGTACCTTTGCTTGCTCTTCTCATCTCGAATTCACCGGTCTTTGCTTTCGATTCCTTATTTTTTTTTTTATTTCTGCCTAAAAATCAATAATATATTATCGGTTATAATAAAAAAAGAAAAAAGAAAACAAATCCGAGGCAAGTGACAATATTCTTCTCCACTTTTTTGTAATGGTCTCACCTAATTTACTTACGTTTAAAATTCTAATTTCTTCAGATAAACTAATTTGACGTCTAAATTACCTTTACAACAATCTAAATTACCTTAACAAAAAATGGCCTTTACAACAATATAAATTACCTTTACAATAATTAATATACATTATCTTTACAATAAATGGCCTTTACAACAAACTAAATTACCTTTACAACAATCTAAATTACTTTTACAACAATCTTTCTGCATCTTACAAAATGAATGTTTTGTGAAGAATGATGTGATATGGCTAACAGTTAACAAGAGAAGTCATCCGCTTAATCAGAGGAATATTCTTTTTAATCTACCTGCTTATATCAGTTGATCTGATTTCAGTCAAGTGATATGTGAGACTATCTTTCAGATTTCCAAAATTTATAACATGCCACTACATGATAAGCTATATGATAAGGCAGCCTTGGGAACTTTGGGATTTCGAATAATACTTTTACCAAACATGAATTTACTGAAAAATAATCGTGGATAAAACGAAAGAAACTGAACAAGTGACACGAGAATTTAATGAAAGCTTTTGAAGAAAGAAAAAACATCAACATGAAAGGCACAATTTTTATTTAAAAATACGAAAAAATCAATCAATGAAACATTCTAACAGCAATAGCATCAGCAGCAGTAGAAACACTTCTGGCAGTGATAGATATCTGACACAAGCATTTGTATCGTTTTTCTCTTTTCTCCATATTTTATTTACATCACCAACCTTCCATCCATCCAACTTCTCGGTCATCCAACAGAATCATCGAGAAATTGCTAGTTTACCTTTCTAACGAGTAAAGATAGATTATTCATTATTGATTGCACTTTATCTATATCAGAGAGAAAAAAATGGAGTTTTCTTCTTTCTCTCTAATATGATCATTGAAACATTCATTAAATTCGTGTATATCTATGAGAAAAAAAATCTAAAGATGTTTAGCATTTTCAATTTTGCTAAATTTATTAAAGTAAATCAATTAAGCAGACTAAATCTGGTTCTGATTGAAGGAAAATTTTAATCACTTATTTAATTTGAATACTCCAAATTTCTCAATAAACGAAATAGTTATCGCTTCTATTTCCGGATGTTTTGAAAGAAACTTGAGAATGCAGGAAATATGCAGTGTTTGTTATAAAGAACTGTAAAACTTCAAAATCGCTAATACTTATATCAATGAATACAAAAAAAAAAAAAAATTACATTTGATGATGGAAATCTCTGAAGTTTGTTGGAGTAAAACAAGGATTTTAAAGCTGAAAAGATATTCATTAATTATTAGTAATATCTTCATTTTCAACCCGTAGTTTGTATTATAGGATAAATAAGCAAATGTCATACAAAAATTCAATTCGAAGTCCAACTGGAGTTTAAATTTCAATTTTTTCAATTCTGTTCATTGAAGCTTGCATTTTGGCGTTCTTGAATATGGCCGTCAAAAATGAGATGCATGGAACCGATGAACAAAAAAAAAAAAAGAAAAAATATGAAATTTGAAATGTGGAATGAGGAAAAAAGACTTCTCTTCTGGAGTGATGTGTTAACATCTGCGAATAAATGATATATTATCGCAGGAATTACAACCATTCTTCAGGGACAATTCTAGGTTCTCAATTATTAAGATAATTGAGAACTTGGTAAATCTGCAAATTGTCTATTAAATCTCTTATTTTGAGCTCTTAAAAATAATTGGATTGTTGCGCAAGTTTTCCTTTCGGAATTGAACTGAAATTAATTCGTTGAAAGTTATTTCCAAAATCGCAATGTTATCATTTCTTTTTTTTTTTTTTTTTTTTTACATATAAAAGCCATCAATTTTATGCTCCTTACTTACATGACTATATTGTCTCTGAATTATCTCAGAAGAAAATTTTGGATTTCATCCAAGGAACGCCTGATATTACTAAGGAAGTTTGAGTTCAATTCCACATTTAAAAAAGGATTGTAATGCTTGCAAGTTTGTTTCCATTCTTCGTTTGTTGCTTATTTATATTGATATTTGTTGTCGTGAATTTTGTTGATTCGTTGAAGGTGATGTCTATTGATAACCAAATACAACCAGTATTTCGACCAAGGTTGATTTGCCTTTTGAGTTGCTTGCGGGGAGTTGACTAAGGTGTGTTAAGTTGGACTGAGTAACAGTTAAGCAGAGTTGAGTTGAACTGACAACCGAATTGTAGGATTTTATTTTTTGTCAATAAATACTTTCTCATTCAATAAAGTAGGGCTTATAAACACTAGGAAGTGGGAGTGGTTTCCCATGATTATTCAAGCATTGCAGCAAGATCAAATGGGAAGATTGAGACGTGAATATGAACAAAAATACGAATTTAGTACGGTTAGCGATTGATAACAATGGGAATTCCGGTGTGATAGAAATACAAAGATGTGAACATGGATAAAAGTAAAAAAACATGGGAAATAAATCTAAGTAATGTGAAACTGGTTGAGTGATTCATCATTATAAACATTAGTTATAATTAGAAATTTGGTTTTACAATTTGAATGAGAAGTGTATTTAATTATTTATTCGTTTGGAATTTTGTTGGAGTTTCGCGATATCAGAATTCGCGACATTTGTTGATATTTCGGTCATAACAACCCAATATTTTGCATTGAAGTTTTCCTTTTTCGCCACTTTGTGAATTAAAATCGTTTAATAAAAATTAAAGTAAAAGAATAAATTTGCGGATTTGATATCAGTTACTAAGAGATAGTACTTAAGCGCGTTTCTTTTTTCATTCAATCCACCGTGGCAAACAACGAAAATGAAACAAATATTCTTATTTGTTTTGGAGAAAATTCCCATTTTTTTCAAATTCTTAATGGCATTTTATAACATATCCGTGGTATTTTGATGGATGAAGTGTGATTAAAAACATTCAAACTACTAGCAGTATAAAATCTTCACTAGAGAATTTCAAATTTCATGAGTTTCAATATTGATTCTTTAATCATAGCTGATTTCAAAATGATCTGGAATCAATTTTTGTGGCGTAACTGATAGAAAGGAATGATCGATTCCTTTAAAACTTCTGATAAATTAATCAATCAAATGAATGGTGGAGAAATGATACTTTGCCTTTAGTAAGTAAAGCAAAGTATCATTTAAACCCCAAGTAAGACAAAGTATCATTTTTCCATCACACTTTGCCCTTAGCACTGATATCAGTAATGCTGGCGATTCACTAACGTAATTCCAACACATGTTACACTACAAGGACTCATTCTTTGTAAATTAAGAAAAGATCCATGAATAATAGATTTAATGAATGTTTGATATAGGACAACTATCTCAGTGATAATGATGAAGCGATTATTACGATTTAAATGTATGGCTTGTTATTTCGATTCAAAGCTGTGCTATAAAATACACTAAAATGTGACTTTATGTCATCTGTTTAGTGCATTTTTCCTATATTTTTATTGCTTGAGCTTTCTAAGGTGGATAAAATGGTGTGTGAATCTTCTTTTCAAGTAAGAAAGATTTTTCCGACAATTTTTTTTTTTTTTTTGCTGCTTTTGCTTGCATCCCACAATTAAGTTTCGAGCAAATAATATAATTTTAAAAGGCCGACAAATCTATTTTAACAAGAAAACAGTCATTTTTGTACTTCTTGAACTGAAATTAGATCCGAAAAGCTTGATCGGAGAAAGTTGATCATCTTCGTTTTTTCATTATGCTTTTTGTACATCCAATATAATGTATTTGTTTATTTGCTTTTATACAGTGACATGTTGTATTAACTTTGTTTGATTCAATATCAACTTGACTGCAAATTAAAATCAAATATTATTAATGCTTTCTAACATGCAGCAGATATATTTCGTGGAGCTAGTAGGCAGTACGAAAAATTATACTATTGTACCTGTAATTTAACTTTTTATCGTTTTCCATTTTTGTATTATCGAAGTAACACAGAGTTATCTTATCAATGCACCATTTTGGTTATCTTATCAGCATCTTGAAATAATTGTAATTATGATTTGATCATTAGTCTCTTCATTTCAAGAAACAGATGAATTTCATAAATTTAAAGCCAATTTTAAATTAATTTAATTATTGATTCTATGCATAACGAGACGAGCAATAGTGAAAATGGCAAGATTACATGAATAATAATAATTTCGAGTTGCCATGGCCTTTTTTTGCACTATAACAAAAAAGGAAATTTTAAAATGTTTTCAAAAAAAAAAAAGAATTAACAATGGAACAATTCTGAATTAATTACTTAATTTAATTAATCAATTAGTGTCTTAATTTAATTAATGTCAATTCTGAATTTATTTGATCAATGAATTAGTATTAATTAATAATTTCGCTCTGAAGATACTAGTGTCTGAATTAATTTTCAGACATTAATGCCTAAATTAATGTACTCAGAACAAAGTCATCGCACTAATACTTCATTATAATACCTATCAATTGATTATAATGATAAAACGCTGTACTAAGTGCCTCGAACCGCCGTTACAAGTACAGTGCTACTTTTAGCATCCAGGAAAGTGCTTGAAGGAAAGAGTTACAAAGGAGAAAAAATGGCACAAACTATTAATTTCATTTTTTCTCTCTTTTTTTCTTCTTGTAAAATCTCTTGAAGATGAGATTAAACGAACAAAAATGATTTTAAGATGAGGCGAAGAATTCATCAGTGTCATTATTTGAATAATTTCTAATTTCCTTGAGAAAAATATTTTTGTACCTTCTCATATGGTCACTTATGGCAGTATTCTGTGGAGTTAGGAATAACTTTGGATAAAATCATCGCTAATTCCACACATTTCGTAAAAAGTTTGAATTAGACACAAAAAGTAAACCAACAATCAATTTTGTGAATGTTTTCAAAAGAATTTTTTTACAATCGAATACATGGATTACAAAAATTTTTTTCTTTTTCTTTTTTTTTTTTTTTTTCAAGGAAATTGATAAAAATATTGGGTCTCATTAAAATAATAACATTAATGATTTCGCCACCTTATCTTAAAATCATTTCTGTTTGGAAATTTTCCATCTAAGAGATTGTACAAGAAAAAAAAAAGAGCGAGAAGAAATAAACTTTTTGAAGAGGTACCTACTGTAAGATCTTACACAAATAACTTGAAAGGCAAAAATTAGATGTCAATTTATCAGTAAGCGATTTCATTTTTTTTTTTTCATTTCTTCACTTTTTCACTTCGAAAAAACTATCGCTTCCAGTGTTTTTTCAGCTGCATGTATTCGATGTATGAGTGCTGGTTTGCAAGAACACCTAAATCATAATTTTATTACATGATGAGCGATTGCCGATTAGTTGAATAAAAAGTTGCTGATATGATACATCACACCGGACAATTGGGTTAAGAGCAACGGCAATTATACTTTCAAAATTTTACTGGTACCTAAAAGAAACTTTACTGCTATCCATAAATTTTTATTTCCCAAAGAAGACATTATCACCATCTTCCAATTTTACTTTTAAATTACCATTATCTCAATTCTACGGTTCAACTACAAACTTATTTCTGACAAGAAAAAAATTTTCATAAATAAGAACGCTTCGCCCATATAAATGCTTCAGTAATAAAAAAATTTTTTTCTCCCAACTTTTTCTCACAAGTAAATTTGCCAAACTTTCATAAGAAATTTTTTCAAGTTCTCCGTAACGAACTCATCCAAGCATTAAAATAAGATTCATGAAAATAACTTGCCCAAAAATGGAACAGATAGGTTCACTCACTTCTGCAAGGTTTGCTGATTATAAATTATTTTTCGAAATATTTTAATTTGTTGAAAGAAATCCGAAATTCCAACTCACATGCTAAACAGTCACAATTATTTATCTTTAGAATAAAAAAAAAGAATAGTACTTTTACGGAACTATGATCTGAGACAGGTTCATTATTGATAGCGATCCTTGACTAATTGATTATAGTGCCGAAGTACCAAAACTTAGGTACGTTCAGCAATAGGTGTAACAGAAAATTTGAGAAAGTTCATAACTCTTTCCGAAAGAAACAAGTCGAGTATGCATCATAAAGTTCAGTCTTAGTAGATCTGATCAATTTTTTGTGATTTCAGCTTTTATTGGTAGATTTTTGATTAGCAGTTGCATATTGATGAAAGGGAAAAACTGAACATATGTTCAAAATAAGAGTTAGAGAAATTAGAAAGAAAATATAAGTTTTGTTAGTCGGGAATTAGAAATGTGCTCTTCTTTAAGCTTTCATTAGGGTATAAGTTACTTGACTGAGAGTTTAAATCTTAGGTTTCTTGAATAAGGTTAAAAATTACCGTCAGTGACTGAGTGACAGTAATTTTTAATTGTCAATATTAAGTAATGGATAGGTCATAAAAGTTTAAATTATTTAATAATCTGAATATACGGATGATAACCAAGCAATTTTACAACAATTTTCGCAGATGATTTTCAACATTCAGTAAAATACTGTTTTTGATTTAAAATCGTTAAAATAATGACATTTATTATACAGTCAATATGTTGGCATTATTATATCAGATTGGTCAATTATCATCGTACAGATCCAATCAAGACAAATGCATCGTCAAGAAACGCTCAATGTTTATGTATTTTATTTGACGACAAATATCTGATTGATTGTTTGGTTTTTTCAAGACCAGTAATACCGGCACAGCTCTTTCTCAACAAAGCAACAGATAATTGTAAGATATTACCATTTATGACCCCGCTCGAAAAGATAATGATTCCATCAAAATTATACTTTATTTTTTTTTTAAATCCATTTCATTCACATGATTTGCCATTTTATATTGAATTGAATGGTACTGGTTTCTAAGTTTTTTCTTTCTTTTTTTTTTTTTTCAACAAGAAGTCTGAATAATGCAGAATGAAATACAGGAAAGAAGCAGAAATTCTTGAAGGAAATTTATGTACAACGTTCATGCGATTGTGATCGATAACATCTTCAACCTGTTCTTCATAGATGTTCGATTCATTTTTCAACCAAATTTAATAATTCCTTTGTAAGGTTAGAAAACGGAAGCTAAATGAAATTTTCGATACATACACACATACATCCTTTATTCAGCGTTCTTTTTCTGTTTTTCATGATTCCAAAATTCGAAAATAAAAGGGCAAGTAAGAGAAAAAAAAATAATGCATTGGAAAAATGATTTATAAAAAAGTATCATTTAACAGGGGAAAAAAAAAGCAGAGAAAAGCAGTTTTCGTTCTTTGGATTCTTTTGATTGAATGAATTTTTTATTTTTTTTAAAAATCGCAGAGAGGCGCAAAGTTAAAGCATTTTAAATCAAAAGAACCATTCAATCAAAAAGAATCCAAAATGAAAGTAAAACTACCGTTGAGATACGAGAAAGCGAAACAGAAAAAAAAGAAATGCAACGTTTCACAAACGTATCTTCAAACTGATTTTACCAAAGAAAATTGTCAATTATTAAAACAACAATTAATTATTGTAGATGCAAATCGTTAACTTCCCATCTAATGTAAAAACACTTCTGGATTTTATTTGGAACAAAAAATGAATCTCAAATTATAATAAAATCAAATCTCATCTAGATTAATTTCAGGATAATTTCAATGTCATAATCTTTCCAAACATGCATAATTCTATTCAATGATACTTTTAAAACATGATAGAATCATCATCTGTAAAAATTTTCTTTTCTGCTTCGATTTATAAGCATAAAGATAATACTAAATGTCAAGTGTCATTTTAAAATAAACAAAGAGACTTTAAATTTAATTCAAATTTGAAAGTAATTTGAATTTATCCAGAAACATTTGTACATATAATTTGGTTACAGATAATGTATAACTGGGCTTCAAAATTCCAAATCTTCGATAAAGCTAAATTCTAAATTCAAAACACTTGCACAAATAATACAAAATGCTGCCCGTATAGCTGCAGATTCTTCTCTCAATTACGGATCATTTCAATGGATCATCGACAATAGAAATCATTTTCTTCTTGCATACCCATTTCAAACATCAAACTCTAAAATTAAAGCGGTAAAAGATTCATTATTTTAGAGTCTAAAAAATTAATGGATGATATGGAATTCAAGCTAGAATAACACGTGTATAAGAACCATACCTAAGAATGCATATGTCACTCTGGAACAAAAACTTGACTATTAAAAGGTTGATCACTAAATGAATCCTTTGCAAATGAGTGATAAAAGAGTTCTTGAGGTCAGGAAAAGAATTAGAAACCAACTACAGTAAATCAAATCATCAGTTGAGTTACGTTGTACGATAGGATATCTACTGATTTTGTTAAATTCATTAACGAGATAATAATATTCAATGTGTCACTCATTAGATTTCACTTCAGAAACTTTGTAGAAACTTTTTTTTCTTTTTTAAATTAGGATCACTTCAATATTTTTTTTCAATATAATTTTGAACATTTATGAAATCAAATGTTCAATCCATAGGAAGTTTCCGTATTGCAAAGTTTTGATGTTAAATGATTTTAACTCACGAAATACTAGATTCAAGTTAAACTTTAAAAACGATTATCTTTTAAATTATTTTTTAGCATTAATTTCATTCTATACATGTATCTTGATGTTTTTCACATTGCTTAATGTTTCAAATTTTTGCTGTATATTTCTTCGATGAATTTTCAAAATGCTTTTGAAATACGCTGTGAGGCCGTTTTCTCAATAGAAAGTTGAGAATGTATCAAAATATTATTACAGAATTATATTTAGAATAGTTCGAATAAAATTTCGTAATGTAAAACTTCACAATAACAGATTCAATTATACAAATACTGAAATTCTATTTTTTTTTACTTCTGGAAATCATAATCATCGCATCATCACCGTTAATAATCATTATCATCGTTAATAAATGATATTCGAATGAGGAATAACAGTTGGATAAACAACGCAAGTACCAATAAACAATTATTGGAATTTGTATATTTAGATTAATGATCTTTTACTTTCAATTATACAAACCGTTTTCCAAATAAATTTTTAGCAAAATGAATGAAGTTGGGCAAGCTTATATCGATTTATCTTTTTTTTATTGTAATTTATCCATATTTTATTTCTAATTGATGCTTATCCATCATTAAACTTTTCACAATTTTTACTTCTTCTTGTCAGTCTTTGATATTTAATCATTTAATAAGTTAGCGAATAAGTGATTTATTATGGGCAAAAGAAGTGTAAAGAAGGAAAGAAATATAAGCATTAATAACTTAAGAACAGAACACAACCAAAATATTTTTCAAGATTCGAAGCAGATTACGAAAAAGTCAAAACTTTGATTTCTTCCTGAATGCAAACCGCAATCGAGGTTCTTTGAGGCAAAGAACTAACGGATGGCCAACAAAGGAACGAGGCAGAAAAAAATCTATTTTGTAATTCATGATGAGAAATAAGTGAAAGTAAAGCTTTATTTTAATTTCAAAACCTGAAATCGAATTTTGTGAGAGCAATAGAACAATTATGCTATTGTAGACCAAATTAAAGCTCTTAATTTGTTTTATTCATCTGAAAAATTTATAAAGATCCAAAATTTTCAAATCTTAAGTAAAACTCACCATTCTATATTTTTGATAGAAACTGTGAACGTTTGATTAAATTGGTGATTAGAGTAATGAATGGTACTCCAAGTTTCTCAGCAATGTTAAGAAATGAAGAGATTTTTGATAAATAGTAGTCATTAGGAGTGTGAAACTGCTATGTAAAGATGTAATGAAGGAAAGTGGAAACTGAGAAGATACAAAGGCAAGCGACATTTATCATTTTGAAGAAAAGGTCTTGTTTTTCAAAGATATATCAAATGAAGGTTTGAAATAAACTAGCGATTTCGTAGTGATCTAAGAAATGAAGCTAATTCAAAAATGTCCGTTTCTGATTTATTACTCTCATTTTAACAACAAAATACAAGTTTTTAAGATAAGTTGAAAGGACTGTTACACATGAAATAACCGTTACTTCCTTTTCTTGGATTATATGTTATGATAGCATCTGATATAATGGGAACCCAAAATCAATTAAAATTCGGACCGATTAATTAAAAACAATTGTGTAGACCCTTAATCCTTCACGCATCATTTAAAAAAATATTTCTTAATGAAATATTTTTACCTACAGATTTTGTGGTGAATGAGCAAGAAAAAAAGAAGAGAATTATTACTCGAATTTAAAATTTGTAAAAATTTTTTCATTTTATTTTGAATTTAAAATCTGCAAAAAAATATAAAAAACAATTTTTGCATATTTAAATAGTTTGCTTTTAATTTGTTCACAAATATACATCATTTATTAAATTATCGAGTTTAAGAAATAAAAAAATAATTAAAATAAAGATGTAAATTGAGAAGCGAAGAAAAAATTGTCGCTCAAATTATCAAAATAAAAGGAAGAAATTATTGTTGAATGGTAACAATGATAGACAAATGAAAGTAAGTGTGAATATAAAGTGGTCAGAATTTATTGAAATTGAAAAACGAAATGAAATGTAAAATTTGAAAATACTCGAAGTGAATGCGGATGAATATTTCAGTACACTATAAATTTTAACACATTTAAAGTTAAGTAAATTAGTTAATGATAATATAATTTTCAATATTGCTAGGATTCATAAAGACTATAATAGAAATGATTTCAAAAAACTATGCTATCAAAGATAATAGAATTGTAAAATAAATAATTCTTGCAAGCGAATGAATATTCAATCGTCATAATAGTTTTTACGTATACAGCCATTAAATTCGCTATCTTTAATATGAAGGTTATCATTTTTGCATTCCATTAAAGTTCTTTTCTCAGTCGTAACTGTCTGAGATGAAAACATTCGATTCGAATCTTTCGAGAGTGGATTAATGTTTCGATATATAAGGTAGGACATTTTTCAAAAGATCTAGAAGTTAGTTTAATCTAAAGGAGTTATTTTCAAGAATTTTCAATAAAATAAAAAAAGAAAAAAGCAAATTTTAGATAGTAAATTTTAAAGTAGGCTGAGGTATTGTTCTTCTCTGGAACCGATACTCTACGGATTTTATTTGTCCTTTTCAATTTACATGTCAATAGAACAGCAAAAAAAACATTTATAGTTTAATTGTTAGATTATACAAAAGCAAAATGTTACTTTAAAAATTACTCAAAAATGTTATACTTATATTCCATAATGGCAAACATTACAATGAGCTCCAAGTAAAAAATTATTGGAAAATTTAAATTTAAATTATGAAATTTTTTAAAATTATTTTAATTGAGATAAAAGTTTCACGTAAATTATTCTCAATGAGTCAGAAATTACGAAAAGCTAACAAAGAATTTCACTTGGGTGGCATTGATCAAATTATAATTTTATGAAAGAAAAGTCCTTTTATTGCTTCTACTTTTATTGATGCTGTAAAGGTAACTTTTCCGAGTTTACAGTTCCTTGGCGAAATTCGATAGTTTCCTAAAAAGCTGAAAAATTTCATGGAAAGACTGTTGAGGTAAACAAAAGTCATTAATATTCAATTTTTTCCTCATATTGAAGTGCAACTTACGGTATTTTTCAGACTGCAAGCGCAGCATTGCTTTAATTGTGATATGTGCGATTAGAGACAAAAGAAAATTCAATGATTAATGACCATAGGACAGCGAAGTTGAAGAATACCGGAAGAGCGATAAAAGAAATTTGGGAATTATTGCAGCCAGAGTTACAAAGTGTTGGAAAGTTAAAACAAGAAGTGAGAGACTTAAGAAATAAACAATTATCTTTGCAAACTTTTTTTAATTTGATTTACTGCTTTCTTCCAATATTGATTTTTATACAGTTTATATCAAAGTAATTCAGCACTAAATGTCACTTTTGTTTTTATATTAGCCTTGTTTATTTTATCCTTTCATCGATCATCTTCTTTAATCAGATTCTTTTGATATCTAAAATTCAGTTTTTTTTTTTTTTTTTTTTTTTTTCCAGTGATATGAATCATAAAAATTCAATCAGCTTAGGCATGCATTTGAGATATAGCAGGTAGAGTATAAATTGGTGCAAGACCTGTTTTTGTATATTTGGATAGAGAGGAGGAATGAATGAGAATACTGGACATGAGCATATTCATTCCATATCAAATTACCTGTCCTATCATGCATCTTCAATGTATCTTTCGCTGGTTCTGTGTAACTTACTATGCACACCTTTACCACGCCCTTGTCAAATTTCAAATTAATATTGAATGGATGGGACAACCAGAAAAGTGAATATGGGCGGCAGCTTTTTGCTTTGAAAAAAATCTTTCAACCATTTCGAGTAAACCAATTGTTAGAAAGGCAGTGAAAAACATGAAATGGAATGATGAAGCATATAAAAGTGTCGCTGCTATAAACATTTCGTTTATCAGTTGCAATAGCAGTAGCAGTATCAGCACTTTTGCAATCATCAACATTGGCTACAACTTCTAGCTGAAGATGAGACTAATATGATCATTATAACTTGACACCTGAAAGTTGCGACATTTATTGCTGCTTCTCAAATTTTTATCATCATGCTTGCTGCCTTCATGATCTCGTTTGTCCAGTGTCATAGCAATCTTCTTACAACTTTTGCTGCATTGTAAGAGATTAATTTTGCAGAAAAACAATCTTTTAGCTTAATTTTCCATGCTTTCTTTGCAATTAGCTCATTCAAAAGTTTTTGTATGAAGTGATCATTGTTCTGTTATGCTAATATTTGGATTAACAAGATATAATTTTCCCAAATCTTGACTTCCCATATCACTTCACATTTTACTTCACACTAGCCAGACGAGCGAAGCGTGGACGGTCCAGCTGGTCCAAACGTTCTTAATACGCGTTTATTCGAATGCAACGTTGCATGAAAATTTCAGATCAACCGGTGGAGAACTTGAAACATTTGTGTGGCAAGAAACAACGAAAATTTACATTTTCATTTATACAGATTACGTCTGTAGAGAATGGAAAAAAAAGAATGTTTTTTTTCGCTCCCCTTGGAAATTTTGCGCTCCGAACTGCTTTATTATGTCTGATAAATTTGCATATTTCTTTTAGTTTTTCGAACTCAAAATCTTTCGACTACCAAAAATGAATTCGATTTCTCCATTGTTTATTCGAATATTGGTAATAAATAAATTTTGATATTTCATCAGTGCCCACTCTCTATGAAGTTAAGCAGTTTTTCAAAATTGAAATTTAATTGTTTTCAATTATAAAAGGAGTTAAGTTAGATTACAAAGTTTAATTACTTTACAAGATGTATTTTTATTAAATAGACTCTGTCTCTTCATTAATTATTTGCAAATGTAGCGCTTTTCTTTTTTATCAGCAAAGACATGGCAGTACCATGTCATCCTTAATTATGTTTTATACGGTGCACTGGTCACTGAATCTTAGATAATTTTAGGCTAGAAGTTGGAACAGAGATTTCTGTTTTCGAATTAAAGAATTGATTCAGATCGAAAAATTGATTTCAAGTCGAAAAATTAATTTTTTATCTTCAAAAATAGAACAGTTTCCACCCATAACTGATTTATAATCGTCTTTTTTTGTGACACTTTCACTTTTGCGAAAAGTTTTATAGACTAAACAAATAATCTATCTGGATATTAAATTCTCAATTTTGTTTAGATGCGCTATATTGTAAAGTTTTAATAATCAAGCTGACTATAAAGTATGAAAAATGCTGCCACGAGTATCTCCATTCTAGATTGAATTTAACTTTTATTATAAACTAGAATGGGCTGAAATAATTTACGCAGGAAATAATTTTTGTCCTTTAGATGGTCCACATATTTAGGTCACTATTAAATTAGGAACTCGGGAATATTATGTCATGTTGTTGATGAGAACTTAACAAACTAGTTTTCATCGACGAATGAGACATTAGTGATTCATTAGGCATAATTATTTGACAATAGTTTGTACCTGAATTGCCAATGATGCTTTTTATTGAATAATTTTTTGAATTTTATAAAAATATGACATCTTCTTCAATAGGAGCAAATTAATGGTATCTCTTAAGAATCGTTCTCCATCTTGTAATTTTAATAATTACCACAGTCCATGTGCGGTAACAAATGACTCCATCCAAATATTATTTATCCTTTCATGCTAATTTTCCTTCATGCAAACGGATCTAAAAGGACAACAGACACAAACATCAGCAACTTTACAACGGAAATGTGTTGGTAAATTTTTTCATAGGAAAAGAAGAAAAATGAAGAGAACTTGAGATGAAACTTGTTTTTGGAATTTTTTTGCATTACTGTCGCTGAATATACCATTTGCTGCTATGCAATGGGTCTTCTATTTTTTGTCTGGTTCAAAAAGTCATTTCTCGAAATTCTTTCATCAAATGAATAAAGCCAAGGCCAACTTCATTCTGCTCGTTTCTTTCTACCATTTATTTCGATAATTTCTGAATGGCAAAAGTCAGCCATAACTGGCAACAAATATTAATAATAGTTAACAAAGCATACTCTGTAATAATTGATACAAATTTTATATCCCCAGATCTACAATCTTTTTTAAAGTTTTTTCAGAATTTATTACACAGGAGAATTTATTCAGTAGACTAAAAATACATGACCATATATACTGCTATTAATATGAAGAACTTTCTTTTAAAGTAATACTAACATTTAAGCTTTTAAAATTCTTGTGCTAAAAAGATGAATAAAAATTAAAACATCAATTTTTAGCAACTGTTGCTTGGCAAAAAATGGAAATCAAATTTAAATGCCAATTGGAAAAAAATAAAAAAACGGAAGTTTTTTTTACTTAAACGATTCTAATTCAGATTCTGCGTCGAATCAACTTTTCAATCTTACATTACTTGTAGTAAAGAGAATTCGTTTATTTCTGAACTATGAATAGAAAGAAAATAAGTTTTAACAGATTTGAAAAATAAAATCTTCTATTTGCTTTCTCCACTTTGCTTCTTGATCGCTTCTTTTCGACACAATTGGCTAATACTTTTTATAATTATTGTAAACATTGTTTGCTTATGATGTTTTGTTCTTTACTACTTTATGTTTTTAAGCTTTTTAAACTGTTTATCACTACTTTCCAGTCAGCTTTTAAGTGGTGGTACAATGACTGCCTTAGGATGTAAACTTGACGAGTTTCCTGAAAGGAATTTGCTGCGGTCTAATTGCCAGTCGTCATATTACTCTACTTAGCATAACTTTCAATTACATCATCGATAATTGCTAAGCTAATGCCGAATTTGAATTTTTATTTTATTGAAGAATTTGCGGAAACTTAAATTTGTTGTTGAATATTATTGCAAAATATTTCTCGAAATCTTCATGAATGCAAAAATTATGAATATTTGCAGCACAGGATGGGATTCGAATATGAGAAGCTGAAAAAAGTAGAAGCAGATGGATTACGGCGCTCAGCATTCTTCGGAATCGCAATTTCAACTGTTGCGACATTGACAGCAATTGTTGCCGTACCAATGCTATACAATTATGTGCAGCATGTGCAATCATCATTGGAGGGCGAGCTCGAATTTTGCAAATATAGGACTGATGGACTGTGGAATGAATATCGAATTGTATTTTATAGCTTCTTTTTAAAGTTTTTAAAAAAATTTGCATCATTCTTAAACATTTTAGTTTAATTGTAATAATAGTATATAACAGCTGAGAATTGAATTTTTTTATTTTGATTTTGTTGAACTTTGAAAAATTACATATTGAATAATCAATTTGAAATTAACCAGTTTATGTCAAATATTATAGCTTTTTCTAATCATAAAAGTAATCATTTCATATTTTGATTTTTAAAAGAGTTAATTTATATCTTTTACTTTTTTATTCTCCCAGTACTAAAAAATCCATAAAGTTAGTGAAGCTTTATTTTAGATTGAAGAAGCTAGTGGTTTACAAGGGAGACTGAAACGAGAAGCGCGTTATCGCTCTTCAGGAACAACATCCCGAAGAACAATTCGAGAACGTACAGAAAGCACTTATCCAAGTGGTGTTAACAATTATCAACCGCCTAATGGTGCTAACGGCTATCAGCCGCCTAATGGTGGTGCTAAGACTACACAATTTGTTGTACAAGGTGAAGACACGTGCTGTAGTTGTGGTTCTGGACTTGCGGGACCTGCTGGACCTCCAGGAATCGATGGCGAAAAAGGTACGGCATCAACAGTTTGTAAAATCAAGAAAAAAAAGAAAATGTGCAGTTCAAATATTCCAGATATAAATTTCAATCTTCATCCCCTTTTATGAGCGGAAAATCATTTTTTTTAAATGTACAATTTGGTTGTTCTTTCCAATTTCCGTAACTTTTAGACTATTATTGAAAAGTTATCAAGATTTAGACATTGTTTTCAGGACCTGACGGAGCACCGGGCAACGACGGTATTCCAGGACCGGACGCCGCACCAGATGCTGTACCGAAACCTGAAGACTTTTGCTTCGACTGTCCAGCAGGACCAGCAGGACCACCCGGTCAAATTGGTCCCAAAGGACCACCTGGAGAAGCTGGCATGCCAGGCATGAGTGGAAAAGCTCTATTGCCAGGACCACCGGGTCCATCTGGACCACCAGGACCAGCTGGACCATTGGGTGGAATGGGACCACCTGGACCACCCGGTTTACCTGGCCAAATCACAGAGACGCCTGCAGCTGGCCCACCAGGACCAGTTGGACCAATGGGACCAGTAGGATCACCAGGATTGCCTGGCTTACCAGGAAATATTTTCCCTGGACCTCCAGGACTGCCTGGAGATGCAGGATCAGACGGCGTTCCAGGACAGCCCGGAGCACCAGGACAACGTGGTGAAATGGGACGTGCTGGCGGTGCTGGGTCATGCGACCACTGTCCACCACCACGCACAGCACCTGGATATTAAGATCTCCTGCAAATTGCTTGCTGAATAATACCCTTATACGTTTCTGAATGCTTTTATACGTTCTTGAAACAATGAAAATTTTCTTAGATTAAAACTGACAGAAAATGTTAAAAAAAAAAGTTTTATTTTGTTTGGGCAAGGCATTTCGAACCAAATTTCCAACTGTTGTTACTCAGTTGTGCAGAACACTGTAATTCTTTTCATTATCTAGAAATTTCATGTGAAATTTCATCAACGATTGTTTAGAAGTCATGCAAATGTATTTTATGGCTCGCTCTCTTTTCATCTTTAATTTATCATGTAGATTGTTTAATATTATGAAGAAAGGATTTTATGCTTCGGTGCCACTGCCATATATATTCAATCTTATCTTGTGCAAAATATTTCATTTTTTTCTCATGTTTATTTCTTTTTTTTTTTTTTTTTTTTTGGATTCTTCAAGAAAAAATGCGATCATTTGTCGGAGTAGTTTTGTTTAAAAAGAAAATACATTTGGTTACATATTTGGAGATTTATTTTGCACAATTTTGCTCTAAAATTATTTATAAAATCTGTCCAGTGAACATGTGGTAGCTGTTTTGCATTTCGACACCGCATGTCATTTGCAAGTTCACTGCAGCGGTTCACTGCAGGTTTGTTGTAACAGTGCAAGTTCAGAATCAATGAGTGAAGAAGTTTTGAATGATGTCGTTTAAAGCAGCAAGTTTAGTTTGTAAAATGAAAGTTTATAAAGAATTTCCAGTCAGCCAATGCATTAAGCCAGTAATTCAGGGAAAAATGGATAACCATTAACTAAGATCTATTTAACTGCTGCAGACTGATTATTTCGCTAAAACATTTATGTTTTATAAATTTACAAATTCCAAGCATTATACAGATTCAAAATGCATTCATTTGAGACTGAAGGAGAAATTCATTATCATTTTGAAAGAGTTTCATAGCAGCATTGCACTGAATTCGCCAATTTCTCTCTTACCTTTGTTTTTCAAGTATTTTGCAAATCAATATAGAACAGCATTTGTTGCAAAAGATCTGAAATAATGGAAATTTGCATTTACAACTGTTTGACATTCATGTTAATAAAAGCTATAAAAAAAAAAAATTTCAGAACTTCCTAAATTTTCAAATGGTTATCAGAAAATTTTATAGTCTTCACACTAAATCGTATCTTTATAATTTCAGAAGTTTTTAAATTTTTGTGAAATCGTGAACTCTATTAAAAGTAAAATTCGATCATTTTTTTTTTTCACATTTCAAAAGCTTCAGTTCAGCATTTCCTTAACTAATTTATCTCTTTTCACTGAATTCATTTTTTTAAGAATTAATTAAGCATATCGAATGGAAAAATTTTTTTTTGGAAAAAAAGTTTCTCGAAGAATGAAATTGCAAGTTTAAAATTAGCTTTTCATGTCAGAAGGACAACAGAAATCAGAGAGAAGAGTGATACCGAATATCTCTACTCGTTCCTGCAAAATTAATTGCCAGAAATTTTTGGAATAACTTCGAAATAATTTTATCTGTTTAATTTTCGATATTTACAGATGCCGGCGCAATAGTAATAAAATCAGTGCATTGTAGTGAAGCAGTAGAGAAATCCATATGTGGCATAGTATCAACTAACCTATATTCTGATGGCAGTAAAGATAAATTATGCACATCTTGTAGATTTCAAGTATTTATATAAAATATAAAAATAATTATTAAAATTCTTGCCTGAAATCTTCATATTCAATTAAATGGGATTTCAAAAAAAAAAATTATTTTTCAAACTGCACAAAAAGCAAAACTATTAAAATCAACATTTCGTTACAAAAAAGGAAATCAACAAAAAGAAAAGATTAGCTTATTAAAATGTATGTTAAAAGTATGTCGTTAATAATTTCTAACAGCCGGAAATTCAATTTGACTCTATCCTGAATTTATTACCTTTTTTTTTGTTTAATAGCTCAGAAAATCAGCAATTTTTTGCGAGAAATTGTTGATTTTCTGGCTATTTAAAAAAAAAAAAAGTTGAAAAGAAATTGCAGAAAAAGGAGTGAAGCATAAAATTCAGCCTTTGTTAACGGATTTTTTCCGCATCAGCAAGTTGCAAAATTACAACTAAATTGCTTGAAAAAGTAGTTCGAAACAAAGCTACAATTAGAAGAAAAGTTTCTAATCATTATATATTATACTTTTAAAATACTTCAAATGAATCAAAGTTATGAAATTGGAAGCATCAGCTTAATAATCATTTATTATTTAGACTAGCAGTATTTTCAATGAAGCATTGTAATCGAAAAAAATAAAAATAAGTCGAAAAGGCGATAAGCTTTAAATGAGGCATTTTGATATTCCGACAACGTAAATGTCTTATAAAAAAAATTTGATATTTTTAAAAGCAATCGGCTATAAATCAGAATACTAATAAACTGATGAATTAATTTTTCCAGTGAGGATTGTTGACTGATACAGTTGACAGATTAAACTTTATCCACCATTTCATTTTTTTTCTAATGTTGGAAACGTGGTGATAAGAAATATTGCTTTATCCTAAAAAGAACAGAATTAAACTACCAAAATTTACTCGAAATTATGAACTTGCCGATAATGACAAGATTGAAGTTTAAAGAAACAGTCAATTAAAGTTAAAAACTAAAATGTTGTAATCAAAAGTAAAATGAAAAGATTTCGTGAAAATATTGCATGATTGAATCCGTTGAATTAGCATTTAATTATTACTTAGTTGATAATATGAGAATTTTACAAAATTTCGGTTTAGCACAAAATCTACTTGACCTGTCTTTTTGATAAAGTTTGAATTAAAATATCTGAGAGAGCAGCTATTTATATTTATTTCTTTCAACCTGCTTTATTTACTAAATGAACATGTAATGCATTAGTTTACCAATATTATCCATCGGAATATTTCCAGGATAATATTGATAACTTACCAATATTTGTTCTTCATGTATGAATTTTTGTGTAATAACATATCTGTCACTAATTTATAAAACAAGTTCCATGCAGGAATATTAGCTACACTCAATTGGATATTGTCACCGGTTGTCGGAAATTCCGAGAGAAACTTCGTAATATCAACTGTATAATTCAATCATTTCTGTCATTCTGAATTGTTGTTTTGATGTGCAATCAATAATTCAATATTGTAGTCCAGGTCACGCGCCAATAAAGGCACGCTCTCATGTGCTAATAATGACACCTTCTTGTAGATCAAACTCTATTATTATCCTCTCCCTATAAATAAGGAGAATCCTGAGCATAGGATCATTTTAAAAGATATGATATCACAACGTCGGACATTTAGTAGGTCAGGATTAACTTATCTCTTCTTTTTGGTTTGTCATTAGAATTCTTTTGTCGGTATGATTGATATTGTAATTGCATCCGTTGCAGTGTTATCAAAGTTTCCCTCTAAAAGTTTAATTACCCATTCAGTTTGGTTTCCGCTTCTGTATCTGTATCCATTGAGCAAGAATAAAAGTCCAAATAAATCCGACTGGTCGCGCAGCTCAATTACTCACGACCAAAAACGTAAGTCATTAACTGTCAAACTTCAAATTAAAAGTTACCTTTCTTTTAAAAATTCGGACCGGTAGCTCTCAACAAATTTTGTCGCTCATTCTGTCGTTGTGAAGAAGGGTTTGCTTTTTGCAGAAAAGCGAGCACCTATACATTTTAGCAATTTTTTGCTGTCAACAAGTTTGTGTTGGAAGAAGCAGCGAACTCCAAAAAATTTAATTCGAAAACTCACTTTCAACACTAACTAATTTGAAAAATAACCGTTGAAATTAAGTTTAGAAAAAAATAGTTACTTGTACTTTCAATCTGAAAAATGACATATGTTTTCTATAGTAACTTTTGAATCGAATTTCAACTGTTTCAATTGATACCGCAACAGAAAATCTGTTGCATATGTTTTATTCGCTGTCCAATTATAAAGTGCTAGAACAGAGCTTTCAGTATCGACGAAGCACGCTTTCGAAATTATCAGAAGGACCAAAATATTTTATTACACTTTCCAATAAAGTTTTAGAAAATTAAATTTTTTCTCTTGGAAAAATTTAATTTTTCTTTGTATTAAATAATTGACTGTCTAACCTGAGAGGCCATAATCATTTTAAATAATTTCGGAATTCTGGGAATAACCAGCATTCTTTCATAGTCCATAAACAATGAATCAGGAATACTTCTTTCAACGTTGCTGATATTGCTATCATTAGCAGAATATTAATGGAATCGCTGAAGAAGCGTAAGAAAACAACAATGTTGCTCTTTGCGTTATAGAACTGATTATTTTGTTATTAGTCAAAGTCAAATAAGGCATTTGCCTTATCAGTAAACTTACTTCTTCATTTACAGATAGAAATAAGTTTCGAAATTTCTTTAAATCATCGGAATTTACTCTTCCTAATCTTTTATCAATATCACTCTCGAAATGCTTTCGCAGAATGTACAAAGAAACGTAAGTTTGATGCACCTTACTGTAGGCCAAATAATTAGTATTGGATGCTTATTTGATGAATACCTTTGATAATTAGAGACTCATTTCGAAGAATTCGATATCATTTCTGCGGAATAGAGTAATCTCATGTCTAAATTCTACATTTATATCTAAATGCTTAAATAGACATTAAAATCAGTTGCTAACTTTTAATTGCATTGAAATATTTTTGCAATCAAAGAAGTGCTTTTGACTACATGACCTGATTTCTGGTATTGTTCACTTTTATTTCAAATTCTTTGTGAGCAAATTTTGAATTGATTGAAGTTGATATTTTCGACTGTGGTTGCAAAATTGAGAAAAAAATATGGCGAATTAAATAAGATATCAGTGTATCACATTCGAATCGTCTTTTATAAATTTGTTGCTTACTAGCTCTTAATTAATTTAAAATTTCAAAGCATTGCAAAATATCTTTCAATTATTATCATATAATTCGAAAACGAACATTTTATACGTGTTATTTAATTACTTCTGCAAAACTAATCTAGGAGCAACATAATTTTCTTTAATGTGATTAAGATGAAAATGTTTCTTTGATCATTATTTTTTGTTGTAAGTAAATTCATTTTAAAATTTGCATGAAGAAAAATTCAATTATGAACTTCAAACAAAAAAACAAGCCAAAAAGGGAGGTTACGACCAGTACAAATTTCTCTTTGCATTATTTTAAAACGATTTTTGAAATAATTTGTCGAATTTCTTGAATTTCATAACTCCCTAGTTTAGCCTGCAAATGGAAAAATATTTCTGAATGAATTTTTTCAGACAGTGTCATTGTCAGCTGTTTTCATGTTGTTTCAAAAATTTAATTGGACTCTAGCAAGAACGTGTTTTCTTACAGTTGAATCGCAACTTCAATTTCAGTTCAAATTAAAAATTGTTTGAAAAGAGAATTGCGACATCAACAAAGTACATCAAATGAAAGAGTTTCATGCCCACTCTCTTATTTAATGCTTGTTAAGTAGATTTATTTAAGTAGGTTGGCAAAGAATAAGTAGATTTGCATGTTAAATAAATCTGCATGTATTAATATATAGAAGTGAAAAGTTTGTTTTCACGAAAAGGAACTGAAGAAAAAATATGCCCATTTGGAAATTTTTTATAATGTTATAAAAAGAAAAAAGATGGATTTTTAATTAAAAAAAAGTATTCTATTGAAGCTTTTATTACAGGGAAATTGATTTTAAGTTTAACATTATAAAACCAAAATTAAATTTTTCTACAAAATTTCGAATTTTATGTTTTGAGGTATTGATTTTGAAATATCTCAACAATGTACTACAAAATTCGAACTGACTGACAAATTGCTTTTTATCAGTAATTGATTTTCTTTCTTTGAAAGTTTCGAATATTCAATCTGTACAATAAAAACAGTATCGAAACAGCATGTCATCCACTTATTCATTTGATAATTCATGGTACTAAGCCTAAATCAATCTCTCAATTGCATTTGGGCTTAGTACCATAAACCGAATAAAAGTTTGTCCGTGGAAGTTGGAATGCATAGACAGAATTCACATAAATCGAACGGCGAAAATCATTTTCATCGAGGACTACAATATTTGTCCCAAAATGATGTATTATCATCAGCAAATTTTGTAATTGGCGCTCTTATCTTCGGTTTTCCTATTGCCGTCTTTGACCGTTTGTCATGTTTACTTATTTGGCTTTATTGATACCTTGCCAGGAACATCATTTATTTACTCATCATTATTCTATAAATTATGAGATCATTAAGCGCATTTCTTATTTTTTTGTTCACTTAGATATTTCTCATTTATCCAAAAAAACAGCTGGGAAGAAAGCAGTGATAATCCTCTGGTTTTGTCAATTAATAATGAAAATTGATAATGCTCAACAATTCCCGATTAGAAGTCTCTCCACTCCTGACCTTTATTTGTACTGAATATTAAATATAAAATTTTAATAAAAAATTAGCTCGTCCGATGTTCAGAGGTCATATATGTTGCAACTTACTTTCAGAGTGTTTAGCACTACGAATACATGTTAAAAAAGCGATTTTAGAAAGAGGATGGTAAAATAGTCGAAATGAAGTTGCTAGGAAATTAAGAAATTCTTTTCAATCATTATAAGGAAATTCTTTCGCTGTTGTAACACAAATTACATGAATCATTATAGAGACACATCTCTCGGAGAAATTTAAAATTTAATCTTCACGAAGAAACTAAATAGTAAAAAAAAAAAGGAAAAAATTAAGTAGCAAACCTGTTTCACTGCTGATCTCATTACCATCCGACTGATGTTAAAAATTGTTTTGCAGCAAAATCAATTTTTTACGATTAAATTAATCATCTTATCACTAAGAAATACTTTTTTCACAAGAAACTTTGAAAGTTGTGATTTATTTTTCTTCACATTTGAATAGTGCTATTTCATTTCTCGCATATTTAAAATTTATTGATTTATGTCAGAAAGGCGTGCATGGATAACAAGTTTTGCAAAAATTTTGCATTAAAAATCAAAAGGAGCATTTTGTTTACATGGATACTTGACTAAAGTTCAAGATTCACATGTCAAAATAAGTGGAATTGAAACAAGAAGAAAGGGTTTGCGATGATAACAAAATAGGTAAATAAACATGCAGTATGAACCATTACAGCAATTTACTATACCGAACAATGCTTTTCCATTTTCACAGGTGATTTTTTGTAATTTGAGGATTTGTAGTATTTCGGCTTTTTGTTTTTCCATCTTTCAATTCTTATTTTACTTTCAATTTATTAAAAGGATGATCAGCGAGAAAAAAAGAAAGATTAATATGCTTTGCAATTCATTTGCTTAAATATTTTATGTTGCACCTGTAAAATTAATAGTTTAGAGATCGAAACATTCTTTCAACTTCTAAAAAAAGCTTTTGATTTTTTTGAAGAATTAGATTGATTTCAATCGAAGTCAATTAATTCCGCTGCCTTAACCAGAATTCATGTAAAATATTTTAAGCATTTACCAATCATTACATGTTTTCGGTTGGAATTGGCATACTTTCCATACTTCTTTTTCAAAATTCCGTTATTTCATACCAGTAGAAGAATGTAGAAAATGATAATGAAAACATATTGCTTTCTTGCTTGCTATCAATAAACTTACTTTTGCAAGCCAATTTTATCATATGTAATTAAAATGGTTTTTGATTAAGGAAATTTAATGATTAAATTATTTATCGATAAAACAAATGAAGTAAAAAAAAAAGTTAAAAAATGATAAATTCATTTTGAACTAGACAAAATTGATGAAATTGCCTGGATAAAATTATACGTTGATAATGAGAAGGTAAAAGGACTGTTAGAAATTTAAACTGGGATGAGATTTAAAACGATCACTACTAAAACTGTGTTGTTGGGTATATTGCAGATGTGTGTATCATTGCATGTCTGTCTGCATGTCTGCAGTTTGCATGCAAGCAATGCGTGGTATGATATGTATTGATACATCAATAGATGCTGTCTGTGGTGAACATGGAAACTTCGAGTACGAGCGGTATTGCAAAGAAGTGAATTGGTGACAATTGAAATGACGATGTCCTATTTTTAGTTCCGTTGTACGGTGATGGTGAATGAGTGAATTATTTAATTGTGAAATGTAGTCATTATTTTGAGTGCTGAATTTACCGCATTTGGAACGGAATCTGAATTCCTCCTCCGTTCCCCTATCCATCAGAGTGTATTTTTGTCGCCACATTGGCCTTATTTAATGATCGATGCAGTAGGTTCAAACATTTTTTTTCTCACCAATATTTCATTATAGTTTATCATAGGATTCCTTACCCAAACTACAATTATTTCACCAAACATTTTAATTTCAATTCCAGGCTAAAATTTGGATTCCTTATCTAAACTGCAATTATTTCACCAAATAATTTTCTTTACTGGAACATTTACACTGCAACACGTTGCAACAATAATACATGTTGCAGGTGTAAATGTTTCAGTGAAGAAATGTGTCTCTTTTGCATTATCTTATATATATATATATATATATATATATGGTATAAGCATTGCTACTGCAAATGCAATTTGCGTGCTTGTGAAATTGATGGGAGTTAACGTATTTCAGAGTTGCAATATAAAGACATAGAGAAGATCAGTTGTTTCATTAGACAAAATTGTACCAGAGAAGGTTGCTTTCCTTTGATACCTTTCATAGATAAATGAACCAAAAATAAAATCACTACATGCAATAATATTACTGTGCCTAATATTGACTGTCGACGAATTGTTCAGTTCTTATTTGAAGAGAACATTCAAAACTATCATCATCATTTCGCTTGTGATATTAAAATTTTACCAGTAACAATGAGATTATAAATTAAGAACATCTGCGCTTCTCTACTGTACATTAATGCAAATATCTCTCCTTTCTATTTTTTGATTAATAATTTAAAACATTTGGAAACATTGCTTAATGAAAGTGATATATTTAACGCTAATTAAAATGCTTCACACTAAAGTTAGCTCGAGAAAAATCGCTATATAGTGGTGTGGAGTGAAAAGTTTCATGCATTTTTAGCTTAGAAACGTTTGCGCTTATATTAGGATCTTTTATTTTATATTTTTTCTTTTTTTTTCTTCTTGATCTTTATAAAAATTCTTCTTGTACTTAATTAACATTTGTTTTTGATGCCCATAATTGGGAAAAAAAGACTTTCGAAAAAAAAATTCGTTCAAGAATTTGTGAGACAGAAGCTGCTAAAGCGACCGCTGCAAATTTTAGCAAATTAATTGAAAAAACAATTCTAAGAGATGTCAGCAATAAATTATTAAAAGTTTTGAAAGTTTTTTAAACTTATCGATGGCTTATCCTTAAAATTATCAAACAGACAGGTCAAATAATCAATAAATGTTTATTTTCTGTTATATATATAACAGAAAATGTATCATCGTACATAATATTTATATTTGCGCTGATTTATTTGTGTGTATTCATGTTTAAACGTGAATAAGCAACAATTTTTATTTTTTCATTTACTTATATTAATATATGCATATTTTAATGTTTTATTTGAGTTTTTATGACTGGAAGAATTTCCTTGAACAGCAAATTGAATATTTAATTAGGTCTTTCACTTCTAAATGGCGTAAATTGGATAAAATGAATCGTAAAAAATTTTCATTGAAATTTATTGAAATTTAGATTTTCACTCAAATTCAGGTAACAGCAGCGATAAACTGACTGATTACGAAAGTGAAAAATACGACATGAATTTTTTGTGCTGTTTGCCAGGGATACATCAGATATATAGTTAAAAAAATGAATTAACTCAAATCGTAAGTTTCAGAAGATCTTGGAAATTTTTCATCAATGAACAGAAGAGAATCGTAATCCGGAATGAACATCATTCATTTATTATAATAATCCCTTAAATTGTTTGCTCATAAACTTGTTTTTCCGGATTTTGAATTGGCGATGAATGTGCACGATGGTTAATAGGGATGTCTCTTCGAGCACTTATCTCATAAATCGCATGAATTAAAACTATACAATTATGGACAAAAGATTCTCGCTATATCTTTTAACATTTCTCTAATTCTGTAAGTTTTAAAGTTATGATATCTATATTTAGATGGCTTATTTGATTTCAGAAAGAAATAGTTCGATAAAGTTGCTGGAAGGAAACACAAATATTTATGCGTGGTAGTCGTACGCCATATGCACGACGGTTCAACGGTGACGGACTCGAAGTCTCGACAAGTCTGGAGCTTTTGTCCCCTGACAAAACTTCAATTCATCATGATTATAAGCCTGTTGATAGCGTATTCGCTTATTTATCTTATCTACGCGCAACATCATGTTATTGTATTTTACATGATGACAGGGTAAGCAGAAGTCACCATTTTTATGCTTTTCAAATTTTGGATATTCGGACAAATATTCAATTCTCCTTGATGAGCGGTTGAATTAAACTGTGTGTTTTACGGACGGTGCCATGAATTTAGGAAAATATGGATTTTCTTTTTTTTTTTTTTTTAGACATTTATGGAGCGCATCTTGTTCTTAATAAAAAATACTTTTGTATTGAGGGGATTGATAAATATTTAGTTTCAAAATTTAAGTATAAAAAGCTTATGCATATCATTACAATCATTTTTATTAGTTTTAAAGATTTGCGTTAAAAATTTTGATTTAAGGCAGCGATTCATTAAAATTAATAGTATTAACTTTTAAAAATTGGAATTGCTTATTTAGCAAGAATTTTACATCAAATATTTGTATTTCAGACTAATAGCTGTACTTATGGTTTCACTGTACACATCAGGTCTCTTAGCCGTGTTATACATGCTGATAATGATCAGTAAATTTGATAAAGAACTGGAAAGTTGCACGACTACGAAGATTGCTATAACTGATGCTAAAGTAACTATAGTTGGTATTAAATTATAGAAATAAATCTAAATGATAAAATTTCTTGTTGAAGAAAAATTAAGATTTATTTATTTTTGATTTATTTTAAATTATAGAAATAAAATTTGAATGATAAAAATTCTTATTAAAAAGAATGATTTATCCATCAATCAATCTTGTGTATTTTCATCTAAGTTCCTATTTGCGAAATTTTACTGCAAGATTCATATTTTATCTTAGATTTCGTTGTCCCCTTGGAAAGCTTCATATCTGTAACGTAGTAACTTTCAAATTTATGTCCAGAGCTACAAGATTTTTTGAAATTTGAATAGTATAAATTATGATGCATTTCATATTTTGCTTGCCTTCTAGTCCTACTTGTTCCCTGAAATAGAGTTTTATGTAAACATCAGTACGTGTATTATATAAAATCAATGGATGTATCCTTGTATACTTTATCTCTGCCTGAATTTGGTGGATAAAAGAGTTCAATTACACACCCATGTCCAAAAATCTCCATCCGATTTACCGCAAGTAGGCATAATCAAATATCGGAATATTTAAATTCATGTGCAATTGCACGCACTTTCGTTAAAAATTTTGAGTATTTCAAAAGACGGGGATATTTCAACAAATAGTTCAAAATCCTAAATAAAATTATTGTTTTTTTTTCCTTTTTTTTAATAAAACTATTGTTTTGTTTTGTTGTTTTTTGTTTTGTTTGTTTCAAGCAATTAAAATTGAGTTGAAGATTTGTAACCAAAAAATCCTAAATATCGGTTTAAAAATTTATTTGCACTTAAGGCAGTTCGATCATAGAAAGAATAAACGAAATGGTTAGACGATTGGCATCGTGTTTTTCAGATTTTTATATACCACTGACTTTTCAATCGATCAATTCGTCCATCAGAAAGCACTATGCAGTAAATGACCTGAGACTGCGTTGGAACTCGTAGTATTAGGCTTCTATTTTGAAATACTTGTTCCAAGTTTAATATTTCTTGCTGATATGATGGCAAAAAAAGCAATTAAGAGAAAGGGTTCACCAATGATGTGTCATCGTTTAAACTTTTTAACAATTTCATCATAATGCGCTGATTCAGAGCATAATTTGCTGATTTCGAGCACAGTGAAATATAAAAGTACGTGGAAAGTTTGAAAGCAAAATGAGAAAAGAAACACATTATGACTTAAATGATGTCACAGCAATAAATGAGAAGTATTTCTTTTTATTACTCACATATTGTATGCTATTTTCGGAACTTCCTCCAAACTTCGAGACACTCTTTGGCATTAACAAAAACTACTTTTGATTCTTGTTCCCAATATTATGGAGTCGAAATTTTCGCTAGTTTCTAAATCTAATATCCAAAAACTTGAATATTTATCCGATAAAGCTGCTGTTGGATAAATCAACAAAAATAATCAAAATTAAAGAGAAATTCAAGTTAATAAATTTTGGAATATTATGAATGAATTATGAATGGGTATAATGATGGTCCAAAGAATCACCGGACAAAAATTCAAGTTTATCAACTTTCAAAATATTAGAAGATTCTGTAATTCGTAAATAGCTTCAATCATTCCTGCTATGACTGCTTTATTGCGAATTCATTTCTCGTCTAGTTAGACCTATTTATAAAATTGGAATAAATTTATCTTCCAGTAAATTTAAAGTGAGACTGAAAATTTTTTGATCAATTAATCAATCGTTTCATATTTCAACGCTAATAAATCTTCCAGCTAACTTTTTTTTTCAAATTATTTTTAAAAAAAAAAAAAAAAAAAAAAAAAAAAAGATGGCAAAATCAAGATTTTGTTAGCCTTCAGAACGAAAACAAATTTTTGGCAAAATCACGCATGACGTGGTCAACGAATCATTGCATGTTACCTGCAACACGATCGAAGCCAAGTTCGACGATGCAGCAGATAGAAATGTTCAATAAAGTGATGCAATGAATCATTAAACATACAAGACAGTTCGTAACAGCGAGAGTTTGGATTTTTCTTGCCGTACAGGAAAGAAGAACATCGAAGAGGAAGCCATTATCTTTTTAGTTTTGGTTGAAAGTTACAGAAGCTGCTGTTTTTGCTTTCAGTCCATGATGCTATTATATATGATGATCCAGCATTTGTGGTACCACTGCAGCATTTCAGGTTTTGTCCCTCAATTATAGTCAGTGTATACATTCTTCATCCTTTCTCCTCTTTGTGATAACAATTGATTGTCATTTCAAAATCTCTACAACATTTTTTCTTTCTTCATCGTTTTCTCCAAATTTTTAGCATCTCATGCTTTGCATAGATTCTTCAACAGATGAATGAAATTCATTTTATTTTGGTTGAAATCTTAATTCTAAATATTTTTCCCTTATCATCTTAGGTTCAGTTGCAGTTCATTCATAGGCGATTCGATAGAAAATTTTTCTTGAAAATCAAGTTCTAATATAAGCTACTACTTTTGCATAAATCTATAATATAAAGAATTCACATTCATGACTTTATAGGAGTTCATTAACTAATTAAATAAAATAAAACCACATACAAACACTGATAATCACCGATAATAATGATTTTATTTTTGTTGAATTATTTAATGAATTTCTAAAGAAAAATTTAGGCTATCTTTTCGCAGTTTAAGTTGAAGGCAGAATAATAATTGTCATTTTTCCGTTTATAATTAAAATTATAAATGGAATTTATACATGTTCAATTACTAGCTTATCTTTTCTGATGAACAATGATATCTTGGATCTGTGTTGATCGTTCTTGATGGGATTGCAATTATACTGGGATTTAAAAAAAGCCATTCAATTTACAGAGAGAACTGATTAAACAATCAAATCCAAGGTGAGGATATAAAAACTCAAGTATCGACAAATAGAAATATAAATAGAATTGAGGCGAAATTGAATTACTGCGAAGAATTAGAAGAGAAAGATGAGACGAATCAGTGTGGTGTCATTCTTGTTTATTTGTTTGCAACAAACAATTGCTTCGAATATGACTCAAATTGGTATTATCCAGAACGATCACCACATGAATGGAAATCAAAATCTTGGTTCAAATCGTAGAGTGTTTAGATCGCAAGAGAATTCCATGAATTTGGTTAGCTTTTCGCTGTTTATTTTTCAAGAAAAAATTTTCTTTAATTCACAAATTTTGTTTTTGCAAAAGTCGGATTTCTATTTCAGTTCTCAGTCAGCCAAATCTAAAAAAAAAAAAGAAAAAAAAATGTCCAGTTAAATTCTTTTTGTAATAGATGGAACTGAGTAAAATGGCTAATATTTCGTTTCTTTTCATTTTCAAATATTTGGATCGTATTTTTTTCAGCAAATTAATATGGAAATTTGAAATCTATTTCTCAAACTTTTGATGAAACTGTAGCATTGTTTAAATTTCCTTAATCAATTTTTTCTTAGAAATATTTTTCAGTTTTACTTTTTTTTGCCTGGAAAGAAATCTAGTAAGTTACTGGCAAAGTGAATTTGATATGTTTACTGCAGATTGCCAGCAACCTTCTACTCGAATAGCAATCATTAAGAAGATAAAACTTTTCGGAAAAACTCTTTGTTGGCATTTTAGTAAATCGGATTCTGTTTATTTGTTTCATTAGCTAGTGAAAACTATTTTAGAACTATCATAATAATTTCAGTGGTAAATATTGATGCTGAAATCTGTTGGTAAATCTTCGTACAACAATTTAAGTTCAATTCTACTTAAGCTATTGATTACTTTTAATAAAGAGCAATAGAATTAAGCCAGGCTAATCTCATTTCACGTCTCAAAAATAGCATAACTGATTTTGATCAGCTTGTTATTTTTTCAAATGTTATATTTGCATTACATTTGATACTGATTGAACCAAATGGACACAAAATTAAGAAGGAAAATTCATGGCTGTGATTCATTAAAATAGCATGCCTTTTTCTAGTTCAGTGGAAATTCTAAGATAACTTAAAGAATGAATCCAAAACTGCAAACATTAAAGCTTCATCAAAAAAGTTCAAAAAACTACATTCATCTTCCATAATGATATATTCTGTTTTCAAGAATTCATTGTTTCGGTAGTTTTGTTCCAGATTTCTCGCGCTAGGAGTTATCATTATAACGGCCAAAATAATTTGGAAGCTAGGTATCAAAATTTTCAGATGAGTCAACCGACAAGTCAAGTTGTAAGTTATTCCACACTTTTTCTTTTTTCCTTTCAGGTTAATCTATAGTCGCCAAACAATATGACTTTGATTTTGTCACTAAAAAAAAAAGAAGAAAAAAGGACCGTCAAATAAATGAATGGGCGTTTTAAGAAGTGCTCAACGGATCACCTTCATCAGATTTATCAAAAGTTTACAAGGATCATGATCTTTTTCTCTTTTCCCCTTCCATATTGTGACATCAGAAATGTACAGTTATTTTATTTTCAAAATTATACTACAGGACTATAATTCTGAATCAACGAATGCTTCTGAAACAACAAATGTGGTAGTGCAGATACAACTTATCGATTACATTGACCAAGGACTCAGACTTCCAAATGGACAGACTTGTGTTTGTCCCAATGAGTTTTCATGCAGTTATCTTGGTGCTTCTGTTCCCAGATGTTATATGTCATTTACAGTCATCCTATTATCACCAGAGTGAGCTTTTGCAAATTATTTATCACTTTTTCAGCTCAATACTGAAATTAGATTAAGCCTGGAAATTGGAAATCTAGTGCAAAATTGCAAACTTTGCTCCTTTCTCTCCATTCGATATTGAAATGCATTTTATTTCCTATGCTGCTGCGCTACCTAAAAAAAAGACGTTATTCAAATATAATAATAAAGATAATCATTTTTCAGTGAATCGGTGAAATACTTCTCAACTGAATTTATGCCGTTAACGCCTTCTGGAAACATCGATTTGGACAGCTTGTCGCCGCAGCAAATGCAAGCTTGGCAACGACTCCATACATTCTATCTTACTTCGAAACCGGTTATAAATTTCATAAAAAACTTAAAATTTCAAATGCTTAGATATTATCAAATAATTCTTGAAACTGTGGAATCTGTTACTATGGCTACTGCATGCATTTATTTTCAAACTTAAGAATAAATTTGTTACTTTTAAAATATGATATGAAAATCAATTGAAAATAGTTAATACCACTCTTTTACCTCTTTAGTGTGATAAAAAAAATTTATCACAACTAGAATAAGTGCCAAAAACTTTCAGTCAGCGATCGATATATTCGTTCATCATATGGGTACCGTTATCAATGCTCATACAGGTGAGCTGACACAGATTCAAACTGTTGTCCACGTTGATACTTTTGTTTTACCACTGAATTCCGTGATACCGTCAACTGGAAATGGTCATTTATCAATGCAATCACGAACTCTCAATGGTGTCATTCTTCAAACGCAGTAAGTCTGAGAGCTAAATACATCAAAATATATATTCTCCGAGCAGAATTGTATTTTGTTGTTCAAGCATTTTTAAAGTTAATCCATTTTCCAGATTAACAGTTGCATATTCGGTCCAGTGTAAGGGTGCTTTAATCGGGCGAAATTGCGATTTAATTTGCAATGAAGCTGTAGCAAATACAGCGGTAGCAGTTTGTCAGTCTAATATAACAAACTTTTTCTATACATGCACTTATATGAAAAATGGACAAGTAAGCTAAATTTATTTAATATTGGCTGCTTTACATTTGCTCATTTGCCCATTCAGTTTGTTTTTTTGTCAATATAGAAATACTCATATCAGTTTAAAAATAGTTATTTTATTGACTATGTTTTTTTTCCTCTTTTTTTCA
This sequence comes from Onchocerca lupi, assembly GCA_028564675.1. NCBI lineage: Eukaryota > Metazoa > Nematoda > Chromadorea > Rhabditida > Onchocercidae > Onchocerca > Onchocerca lupi. Next base: position 49,164 of record JAOVVO010000473.1, read on the forward strand.
ATTTTATTTGACACCAATAAATGCTATGAGATGACACGAACACAAAGACTATGTCCACTTCAATAATTTATACCTGGATGAATAATTTAGGTCCACAACTGCCTGCCATGTCCATGGGGAATTACTCAAGATTCGTATTGTCAAAATTCGGATGGCGGTATTCTTGCTCCTTCCGCTGCAGTTAGTAAATGTTCTTTTTCCTTTTTTGCTTTGTTTTTGTATTCGATTTTTCACTTGTCAATCCAAATTTGCAGACGTAAATTTTTCAAAAAATCGTGACTTATTTCTTGATCTTAAAATTCCGAAATCTTTATTTTCAGGATGTAGTATCATCCAGTTTTAAAGTTGCAACAATAATTCTCGGTATTCTTGCTGGTATTCTGCTAATTCTCCTTATTGTCACGCTAATCTATTCAATACTGTACGTTCTTCTTTCCAATAAAGAATCAACTCAATCTTTCATATAAATCGAATGCTTCTCGGATTTTGATATTCCTTCCCTTGCCTTCTTTTTGTGAATAGTCAAATTGAAGATTTTATTGCGAAATTCAAAATTAAAATACTGCAAAGACAATTGAAGTCTAAAATAATAAAGTTATTACTGATTGAATTATTGTAGAATGAACAGACGAGCGAGAGATAATGTACCTTCCTACAATAGCGCAACTTCTGGACAAAATTACAGGTCAACATTGAGATCTGAAGGTGGCGCTAATCGTCCACTATTGCAAGTGAGCTTTGCTGGATTTTGAAGTTTCATTTCCATAAAATATTAAGAAAAATTCAACTTTTCCACTGCCTTAAAGACAAATTTTTCTCAAAGTTTAATAACGGGAAATGACTAATCTCTTTCTGTGACTAATTAAAATTTTATATTCAAACATTGAAATAGAGATAGCTTTCCAGTCGCCCAATAATGAGTCACATAATCAAGTTCGAGGGGCACCAACTGCTGCACCACGTTCTATTCCGCAGCTTGATGCTCAACCGGCTAGTAAGTTCTATGTCCTTCTTTTAGCTTATTTCTTTGATAAAATATAATGGGACTATTCCAATTTTCAAGTTCTGGCTGTTATTTGTTCAATTTCCTACTCTCAACTTTGAGTATAAATTCATTTTCTAGCATAACTGAACACATATAACCTGATGTGAACATCTCCAACCACGTCACTTTTTGTCAAATCACTAGTCTTTTCTTATTTTAGAAGAAGTTTATAAGAAATTTTATGTTTAAAAAACAATTTAATAAGTCACAATGGTCTTTTGTTGCAGAATCATCGCTTCGAAAAGGGACACCATTATCACCGGCTCACCTTTGTGGTGTTTCTTCTCTCAATGATACATTGAATAGTACTCTTTCTAGTGTACCTTTACCACCAAGTAAAGAAGCAGACGTGTGATTAAATTCTGTGTTATTGTTCACTTCTTAAGATTTCTGAGGAAGCTCAAAAATTTTCAGGTATAAACAATATAAATCCTTGATTTTTCTGGATTTTCCGTAACTTTAGTTCACAAACCTAATTTTATTCTCAAATTTTTAAAAAACGCATGCATCGATCCAATACAAAGCTCTTTGCTCTGATACTTTTTTTAGCAGTTCTAGACAGAAGAAAAAAAGTGAAAAGTAGATAATAGTATGATTAGATATGAGTATTTCAATAACTTTGTCTACCTCATTTACAATTAAACAACTCTCTAAGCATCCTTGAGACTTTGCCTCTTCTATAAACGAATTTTATGAAGATATCAAACAATTTGATGTAATTATAGCACATAGTGTGACAGATCCTTGTGTCACCTACTCATTTGATTAAAAGGTTTTCCTTGCAATTTAAACTAATTTTTTTTTTTTTTTTTTTGGATGGCAATTATTATTTAACCATTTTTCTGTATCTTTCCTCGAAACTACTCTGCCTACTGAATTTGTTTCTTGACCTTCTGATGGATAGTAAACCCGAATTTTGACACATTGTAGTTTGAAAAGAAAGCTGCTTTAGATAAACTTCACAAAATGTCACATAACTTCCTAAAGACTTTTTGACTTAATTTTTCTATTTTTTTTCAAGCATTTGTTGTTATTTTTATACTCATTTAACTTTCTTGCATCATAACCATATTTGTTTACAATTTTTTATTTTATTTTATTTGTTTATGAATTTATTATTTTTTATATCATTGAACGCTTAAATTCATCGTTCTCGCCATATTCGTTATTTTAGCATGATCTAACTGCGATATTTTGCATAACAACTTAATACATCGAAACATATTGTTTAATTTAGTTTCAAGCAATATCATTTTTCAAATTCCAAGTTTTTTATTTCTGAAAAAGTTCTTTGGGCATTTCTACGCAACAAATTTACTCGAAGTACTTTTTAGCACTTTTTTATGTTATTTGAACGTCACAATACAAATTTTAAGGATGATTTTTATGAAAGATTGTGAAATTCACATGAGAATTTTTTAATATAACTAAATTATAAATGCAAATGGTTATACAAATGTGAACTAGCAAGAAAATTTTGTGGTAATTTTTTCAGTAAACAGAATTGCTTGTTTGAGCATATTTGCTATTCAAGTTATTCTAACCATTGAATTTACATGGGACTGGAAATCTTAATCTTTATGAAGAATCATTAAATTATTTATGTTATTAAGGGAAAAAAGAAGTAAATTTGATCTAACTAATTAATTTAATGAATGCAAGATGGTGCTTGTGCAGTTTTACATCATTAACTTTGAAAGAATATTTCTAGCATTGTGTTTCAATTTTATATCATTGTATTTAATAATGCACTAATGGTTTCTTTGTCAGTAGATAAAAAGAAAGTTGTCACCAATGAAAGTTTTGCTATTAACAAAACATTATTATTATGTTTGTTTTGATGTTATTATTTTCTGTTTTAGTCTACACTGTGAGGAATGAATGATGCAGAAGTAAAATTTCAAAAAGTAGCTCAAATGATTTACCGAGCATCTAAAAAACGAAATAATTTGCTTTTTTCTCAACACACTATGCCATATATCTTTTGTACAAATTAATTTTAAATAAAATCTGCTAAATCTGATCGTTCTGTTGAGCATATCACGTTCTATTCAGGATTTACATCAGTGTATTTGCTTCAATCACAATGATAATGTAGATGCAATACTGTAATCAAGAATTGACTGAAATAAATTATTTATCTTGTTGAATCTCTTCTATTTTATGCAATAATATGTTGACTAGAAAATTCGATTTAAAAATACGAATCATTCATTAATTTATGACTTGCTGCTTGCTAAAACTATTTCGAATTAACTTCATAAATCATACAAATAAAAAGTAATGAAACTGTCTATATGAACAGATAATGTCGCTAATTTTGTGATATCATGAAAATTATCAAACAACCAATATATATTTTTTTCGACCTTTATTTTCCACAAATTGAGTTTATTTGAGCAGGTAGAGACTGACTTAGATTAGCTGGTAGTTAATTTAACCACAGATGCCCTTATCAAATTAAACAGTGATAATGGTTGAATGGCAACGTTTAACAGAAGATAACAGCGCGATAATCTAGTTAATCTTATAATGGTACTGATCATTTAGCATAGAATTTTATTGAGCCCATTTCATTGATTATTTTCTGATAAAACTCTAATTATTTGTTTTATATTTCAAGAACTTTAGTGAAATGGAAAGTTTTTCTTTTTCAAATAAATGAACAAGATTTATTTTTACATAGCCATCATTATTTGCTGGAACTTTTTTTTGCTATCATCAATAACGGAAATTATTAAATTTGAAAAAGTCAAGATTTATAAACAGACGAAGTAACTAGTGTTATAAACTATTACTGGAGAGAATGAAATTTTTCTAATTGACGAAAAGTATCATGATTGTTTGCATCTTATATGAATTATTGTAAGTTGACTGGAAATGTGTCATTATTTCAATCAATTTTCGGTCATAGTTCTCTTTGTATTATTACAATTGCTAATTTATTTATACATATTTTAGGTATACGAATGGTTCTCTAACAGGAAAACTCTAAGAGATTACATTAAAAATAAGCCAGTGAAACAATTTATTCGTTTACAAGTGTAATCTTCATGTACTGCGTTGACAAATTACGGTTTTGGGAGATTTCAGCTTTTAGGGATTCCAATTTTGGGAGTTCTGTGAGACGAAAGAATTTAACAGTGCTTAATGCGATTTTAATAGCATAGCATCTTGTCTTATGAAAATTAATATAAAACTAAAATTTCCTATTCTGCTTAAAATGAATTAGGTAATCCTCATTTTCACTTCATGAAAAAAGTTTAGATTCAGTTTTCACTTCTCTGCAGGCAATTCACTCCTGGCATGCATTTGGCGTTGAATCTTTTGATTCTGCAAAAATAAAGGCGTTACAATATTCTCGATATTTCTTTTCAAAAATGCAGAGCAAAACTTTTAAAGTTCATAATCATTAGTTCATAAACATTGCGAAAATGCAAACATTCTTAAAAGTTTCATCCATTCTCAATCAGAAATATAATATTTGAAATTTTTCGAAAATAACGTCTTTTTCGATGAAGGAATATGCTGATTTCCTTGTCGCAGTGAATTCTATGAATTCCTCTGTTGCGGATTATCTACAAACAGTAAGTGAATTATACTTCACATATTTTACATTGAAAATAACATACGGTGGAATTCGATTTCTGCTTGTTAATTGTTTATAATACTTTCTATTCATATATTTTTTCATTGTGAATCAAATAAAGACGACAAATAATTTTATGGAAAGAAACGGTTCAATTTCTAGTTGATTTTAATGATTCATGAAAGACTTTTAAATAAACCAGGGTCGAAAAGGTGGAGCGAGATACACGAAATGTTGTCGACTGGTTGTGGAACACTTTTTTTTGATGTGTTGAGGCAAAGATAATAATAACAATAAAATATTAAGAAAGCCATATATTACTCACCAAACGAAGGTCTGCCAGTCACTTGTAATGGCCCAATTGATTTTTCTTGGCCCAGTAGCTCGTCTGAATGCATTTCCCCGTCTAGTAGGACAGATTGCTGCTATAACGTGAAGAATTTTACTTCCGTTAATTTCTGGTTCTGAGTAATTTGCATTGTTTGTGTATTTTCAAGAGATTAGAGATCCAACGAAGAATAGAATCAGTTTACATTTGAGATTCAATTCTTGTTCTCCTGATAGTCATTCAAACTTTGTCTTTACTGCTTCTATGATTTCATCTTGAATAGAGAGAAGCACGAGATTCTTTTTAATAATTTAAGCGGTTCGAGATTGCTAAGCTGAAGTGAAGACATTCATGTTTTTGAATATTTCGACTAATGAAATTTTAATGAAATTTTTAATGAAATTTTTTAAATGAAATTTTAAAAAATTAATGAAATTTTTTTTCAAATATCTAACATTGATGAAATATTTTTTTTAGATATTTGAATTAGAAGCAAAAATTCATAGTGAATTAAAGAATTCTTATTTTTGAACACTATTTTATCATATGATTTAAGCTCTCCTGATTTTTATCACTTCTCATTTAAGATCAACTCATAAATATTTATATTGTGTTTTTTATACGCAACAATAGTAACAAAATCAGTTTCAACATTTCAGAGTAACTGCAATATTTTTATTCATAGTTTTTCTTCGGTGTATTCAGACGATTTTTTTTTTAGAGGAAATTACTTTTACCGATTTCTTTTTAACTGACAAAATCGATGTTTAGCTCGGAATGGAATCTGAAATCTCTAATTGCGATTCTTTAAGGATGGCAGAAGTTTAATAAAGCCAATTAATGATATGATGAGATGTCATTATTACTTTTGAAGCTTCCAACTTGAATATTTTTGCCAATGACTTGTATTCAAAAACTTTTGCTAAAATCTGGCATCATTATAAGATCCAGATGATACGGTTGACATTTTAAAAACTGGATGCCTCTCAGTATCGTACGGCAACAGTCACAGGATGGAAAAGGCGTAATGATTTCGATCTCGTAATTTGTTTAAATAAGTTTTTCATTGCCAAAAATAATTGTCAAAATCCAGCTTTCCAATCCGAAATTTTATTTTTTGTGAACGAAAAAAAGTAGCTTATCATAGTAACAATATTTTTATTTCCTTTTCTTCTCTTGATAGGGTGAAATAAGTTTGTCACATGAGAAGAGATACTGCATTCTTGAGAAACCATTTCTTCCGGTAGCATTAATACAAGTTTGTTTCGAAAAAAAAGGGCGGTAGAAGAGTGATGGAAGAAAAAAAAAGGGAAAATCCTTACTACTGTATGAAGGCATTTATGCTATTTCTGATAGATCGTCTCATCAATCATTTGTTTTTGAAGAAATTGAAGAGTAGCAGAACAAAATAGTTTTACCTTTCTACCTCAGGCAAACGACAATACTTTCCTCTCACTTCAAACGACTCCAAAAACATTTCTTTTCTACAACAACAGCATCAACCTGTTTCTGTTGAACCAGCTCTTTCCGAGGTAGTCATTCATTCTACTTCCGATGAGGCATGCGAATTTGTTTTAAAAAAGAAATGATTCAACTTCATGCCGAAGCAGTAATTTCTGATGAAATTCTAATATTAACGATAAATAGAGAAGAGGAAACAGATATATGCATAAAAAGAAACTGAATCAGACAGATCCGATAATGTTATTATTCACTGATTTTTCTTCTCAATAAAATTCTTCGCTGTCTTACGTTGCTGAGTTTATGTGCGAATTTTTAGAATTTTATTTGAGTCAAAAAGTTTCAAAATATTTGAAGTAAGTGATAAATACTATTGGAAAATTGGCAAGTTCTACTCTTCAGATGTAATTGTAAATAATTTCATATTTGATGCTAATGAATTGATGAAATTTCAAGCAAGGTGAAAAAGGAATGCCTAAATTAAAAAAAAAAATTAAATCTATACCATTTTAAAATGATGAGCATTTTCGATTTTTCCAATTTTAAATATTTTTCCAACAAAAGTTCCATTCTTAAATAACCACCAAATTATGCAGAATATTATTGGCTACTGTTATTTACATCTTTTCTGAATAAGCTTATTGACTTCACTCAATTTCGATTGTTTACAGCAAAGTGTTCAAAGAAAATTGCTTGAAATTAATTGTTTACATTTTGTAAACAAAAAATAAATGAAAAAATAAAAAAAAATAACTCTGATGTTTATATATTGGTCTAAGCAATTAAATGGCACAAATGGAATGCAGCCAACAGACTAAACAATGGATATAATAGTTGGAAGTTGTTAGAAGTAGTTGGAATGAAGAAAATGATGTAGAAAGGAATTGTATCAGCTAGCATTGTCACGAATTGTCAGCTAGCATTGATGAGCATTGTCACCAGAAATTTGAGATTGTCAACGACTCAGGTGAGCATCATTCAATAAGGGAGGATCTGTACCGCTAGGATCAGTGAATAGAAGTAAATGAAAGTAAGAAATTTCAATGGGATGGAATTGAGGAAACGGTGACATGATTAGAGTGACATCATTAGGATGATTAAAAAGAGGACATGATTCATGATTGTTTGTATTGTACCTATCTATCCATAAAATTTCTTGTGTACTGAACTTTCATCTTTCTCGATAACTTAAAAAATGACAAGAAATGAGAATTGAATTCGCATGCTGCTTTTTACTTGTTCTTAGTTCTTCGTAGAGGTAGTTAATATGTTTCAGACTAGTTTCTTCCTCTATTAATGATTTAATTTAACAGAGAAATAATTCCACATTCTTGTAGTATTATAAATCAAAATAATGTGAAAAAAGGAATGGAAACGTATATCCAATGAAGATGCCTATGAGAAAAATGATGTGTGAAACTATTCTCGGATTTAGATGTTTCAGAATTATTTTCAATTTTATGGAATGGCATTAACGGCATTTTGCTCTTTGCTCTTTACTTATTGGACTTTTTTAATTTTCGTCATATCTATCACAGAAGTTTCGATTTTATAATTTTCGGAGCAAAAAATTTGAAAAAAATTTTCTTTGAACTCTAAGATTCAGGATCTGGGATCATTTGAAACGCGAAAAATTCGAGAGAAAGGGAAGAAGTCATGAAATATATCTATGTCAAAATTGTAAGAGTGTATCAGTGCATATATATATGAAAAAATAGTAAAATATTGCTATTCCTTTTTTTGTCTATATTTGTCATTATTTTCAGATATTTGTCTGTGAATGATTTGATTTGAATGATGCTTCACAATATCTGAGTTTTAATAAAATTACTTTTGCATTTTTGCAATTGGCAACATTTCGCCCTCCTTTTAAAGCTCTGAAATAAGCTTTATGAAATTAACAGCAGAAAGTTTGAAATATCATTTTCAAATGCAAAGGCTATTTTGAAATTTGCTTCAATCGATTATCGATTAGTTAGTTACACGTAAGTGCTTCATTGATAAGTTAGCTACAGAATAAAAACTGATAAAGTGATAAGAACTACTTTAATCTCAAAGATACTATTAAGCTTTAAGAAATGTTTCATAATGGAAAGGAAATAATTTCTAGAACATTGCTTTCTGCAAATGTATGGTATGTTTAAACGCTGTTTTGAAATTCCAAAATTTTATTAATTATTTGGGTGAACTTATGTATTATGCCTTTTCCATAATGAATGTTTGTAATTAATGTTTAAGAAGCTGCAGTACCTGGGAAAGTTCGAAAGAAGGACAACTGAATAAAGGGAGTGAAATAAGGGAGGATGAGGTATCATCAGGAAAGCGAGATGAAGTAGAGGGTAAAGGTCACGGCAAGAATTAAGCAGGTGGTCATGATAGCAAGAGAAAAAAAAAAGATATATTGCTCATAAAGAGGATTAGAAAATAAATGGTTATCTGGCACTGACCTCTTCCATCTAAATGAAGTTTCAAAGCTAAAGTCAGAGAGATGAATGCTCTTCACGAACCACATTTATTCTGAACCAATTTTCTGAGCAGGCATCATCCTGCATCGGATTCTGTTCTCATCAAGAACTTTTAGTTGAGATTATAGATCATTACAGAAAATGGTTTTCAGAAGGACCATTCAACTTCATCCATTTTTACATACCTTCTACCCAAGATACAGAAAGTTTGATAAAATTCGATCAGAAGAATCTTGTGGTTGTATAAAATAATGAGCAAGAATTTTATTTCTCAGTTTTTCCGATAACTTCTTATAGTAACATGCTCGGAACAGGATTTATGACAATCATCTGGATGGTTTTTATCCCCGATAGGTTGGTTGTAAGTAAATTTAAGAATTTTTTTGTTATTGTCGAGCATTTATGAATTCTCAATTTCTTAAGTTTCTACTTTGTCAAGATTCACAATGCAACAAAACTTTTGAATTGAAAAGCTAACTTTTTGAAACGGAAAGCAACTATTGATTATATTGTAATCAGAAAATGAGTTCAAGCATTTCAATTTCTTTTATCTATTAGATTGAATTCAAATTCAATCCAAGTGATTCTTTTCCTTTTAAGACTGGTTTGATTCGACGATGCAAATGTGAGGATGATGGTGAATATTGGGAGCAGGCATTGAATTTGGTGGATAAATGCTCCAGTGATTGTGGCCATAACTTGACTCCTCTTGGTGGTAACATACAAAATATGGTGGATTGTTTTGGTATACAAGGACCCTCCATTCAAGCTGAAGACATCTGTTTAAGACGAAAAACTGGTTACAAGTAAATTTTTCCAAGTTCTTTTCTTTCTAGAAATTTCAGAAGTAGGTCTGAAACTTCTCAGAAAAAAGAAAAAATGTATAAAAGAGCATTATACCATGAATAGCCTTTTACTAGCTACCAAAATATATTTCAGATGCGATAATCAATCTCCATTCACATTCGTAAATGAAATCAACTTCGATAATTTAGAAGTACTTTTATTTCGAACTTCTTATAAAGTACAATTTATCTGCTATACGATCCAAACTTAAAATTGAATTTTTAATTTAGAAAAAAAAAGCTTAGTATCTGTATTGCTGAAATATTCATTATTTTACAACTAAGCTTTTACTATAATCATTATAATCCATTAAGGCACTCGTATAGTTATTGTGTAGGTCGTTTTCTTCTCAAATTCACGATAATTAAATTTCCAAATTTGTTGCTTTGAAGTTAATCGCTTATTCAAGTTTAATTTATATATTTCTTCGTAGAATTTTGATCCATCCATTTTTTGGTCTCAATTATTTGCTTTTGAAATGAAACTGTGTTATAGAAGCACCTCTCTTCTATCTTCCATTTCTCGGATCTAACCAGTTTTATTGCTTGTTTACAGTTTATGATCGATAAGTCAACAAAATCGATTTTTGGTTCATTTATGCAAGAAATATACGACAGTTTAAATGCCATAGTTAAATACAATTATTGTATTAGATCGTGCTATAAAAATATTACAACTTCATGCTTTCAGAAAAAAAGGTGTTGCAAAAAATTTTTCTTTCAAATTTTCAAATTAAGTTTTCTGTAAATTTTTTCGATTGAAAATTTGTTTGGAAGTAAAGGAAAAAATTTCGATTGTTTATATAAATTTGTCAACTATTTAAAAATAAGTTGAAAGCTTCACTCAAATTTCAAAACCACAGTTGTGGCCATGAATTGGCGGATCGTGAAACATTGACCAGTTTCGTAAAGGATTGCATTGGAGATCATCCGATATTTTGCACTGAACAAATGCAAGCTTGCAATTGTCTTCTTCATAAATTTCAGATCATGCAAGTTTTTGGAAGATTGAATTAACTACTATAGATATTTCAAGTTTAATGTTTAATTTTCACATTTTGCTGAACTGGTAAAGGCAGGTTTTCTTGCAGGAAAGTGACCGGAGTGTGTGTCCACATCGGAAATCCATTCCTGAAAGAATTCACATTCACATTCTGATGTTTTTTGTTAAATCTTTTTATTTTTTTTTGGATTTCGTTAGTTGTTATAAATAAGTTTTATTTTTGTTGCTTCTGCTTATTCTGTTATCCATGAAAATATATTTATCCACCATTCTCTTTTTTTTTTTTCAATTTGTTGAACATGCTTATTCTGAGAGATCAACTATTTCGAAGAATTTCATATTTGATCATAACTTCAATCATGTTAATTTCATTGATAACTGGTAGAAATTATTGTTTACCGATGAATTTAATCAAAATGACCAGTCAGTCACAGTTGTTTATGATTTTCTCATCACATATCTGAGGAGGCATACATTGTTTACATGCAAATATTTAAGTAACGGTTTGCTAGTGTTGTTTGTGAAAACTGCAAGGTAAACAATAAAAGAAATAAATCTAAAGAAAAAAAGAGAAATGAATTGCAAAAGAAAACGAGAAAAATCTCAGCCATTCCAGTCAACAATAGCCAGCTGACAGGTAAGTTTGTGGAAGCAATCAATTAATTTCCGAAAAAAAAAAGCTCCCAAAAAATAAAACAGTGAAGTTCACTATAGTGGTTTAATAGATTACGATATATGTGAATTTACCAAGTAATAACTGAAATATGATAATTACCATGCAAAATGTGATTTTTGTGCTTTTTGCCAAGAATTTTATTTGTTGCGAATTTTTTTCCCACCCAAAGACTGATTTGCCAGAATATTGTCAGAAACTTGGGCCACTCATGTTTGGCCATAATCGCAAACATTTTATAGATATCAATGAAAGTTATATGCGACAATTTCTTTTTTGCAATCATTAAGGATCTCAAAAAAGAGACAGGCGCTTACAGTATCATAAATAGCTATCAACTATTAATGATGGGATCTCTTGATGAGCAACAGCCTTCCGAACTACTTTAAAGCTAAAAAACTTTGATCTAAGAAGTTAAATCAATTTCTTGACGATATTTTCTTGAGTCACAAAAAATACATCTTTATAATGATAAACATAACTATTAATATATATTGGGAAAATTTTTTTCTACTTTTCTATCCACAAAAACAATATCATATTCACGGGACAATTAATTTGTTGGAATTTTGCTGGGTGATTTGATTATGCAAATGAAGTGTGGCCAAAGTTTCTTTTATCATTTTATAAATTCTGCCTGATTTTGGAGAACACGTGAAGCAGAGAGGAAAGAAGGAGGAGGAAAGAGAATAAGTCAATATTTCTGTACGACATTGCAGTTACTTTTAGGAACAAATTAATCACTTCCAACAAGTTTCCTATCCAGACGCTTGCAACCAGAATTGTAATTTTGATTTTTGTTTTCGTAAAAATTTTGCCAAACCGAAATTATTTCATCATGTCATATTGATGAAGTTGTTGTGCTTCAATTACACTCGTTTGTGATATTTGATTTCACGTGATATTCTGTTTTGAAATTAAATTTATTATGATTATGATTTCATAATTTAATCATCTTCATTATATCATATTACTGTCGAAATAGCAAAGAATGGAATACTGAAGTAATATTTTGCAAAGAATCAATATAAAAAAGAAGTATTGAGTGCCTTTGAAAGACAATTTCAGATATTTAATGAACTAATCAGTAGGTAGATGAAAAGAAGAGTATGACCGAAAATTATGAATTTAAGAATTATCCGTTTTCTAAAACTTTCCTATCAGTTGATTAATTCATAGGTATATATCATTTTCGTTCAGTGCTTCTACTGAAAATTTCAATCAGCTTAATCTAATATGTTTCGTTAATCTTAAGTCTGTAATTTCCTTATTTTAGATGTAATTATTTCAACTCAATTTTTCATCTTCAAATTTTATTTAATTTATGCACTTTTCAACTTTTTTCTCACTTTCCCTCCCTGTTTATGAATTTAGAATATGTGATTCTGGTTGGGAATGAAATGTCCAGATTGTTTCATCGCACAATGAAAACCCATTGAAATGTAAAATAAGCTGATTCATTGGTACCTCGAATTATATTATTTTTCTATCAGTCTTAGAAATTTATACCCCATTGCGTTGATTATCATATTCTAAATGTCAACACTTATAAATTTTTAAAGTTTCAAAACAATATTTCGTAATTGCTTAGGAAAATAATTTCTTGACTTCTTTTCTGTTGATTGACAATTAATGAATGTATATATCATTCGGTGGTGGAGTTACATGTTAGATTAATGAATATTTGTTTAACTGCAGATGACAGAGGCATCACGATTGCCCAACAAGCCAAGATTATCGGTTTTTAATGTGGATGAATCGAAAATAAATGTACAACTTGGCCAAAGGTAGGATTTGTTTTATTCCCCACCTTTCATAGAATATAATTTTAAAGAAGAATGAAATATCATTACAACGTTGTAATAGAGAAGATATACCAATCGATGGTGACCTACTCTCGAGTATTATGTGCATAAGTGATACATATCTTTCCAATATTGGGTCCGTAATGATACACATTATGACAGTAACCAGCCAATTTATGGCCTTGAGCTGAATTCCGGATGTAATGATAGTCAAAAATAAAAATTCCGGAAGTCATTGAACCGTTTCTTTCACCCGTTAAAAATCTCAAAAATGCCAGAAGAACAGTCAGTATTAATAATAAAAAGAAATAAAACAAACATACTCATGCAGCAAACATGTTTCATTTAAGAATGCAGTTGTGCATGCAGCTGTTGGACCAAGTAATTTAGTTAAATTTTTGGATATTGTTATTGTTTTTTTTTTTTTTTTTTGCATTATATTATGAATTTTGTAAACTTATACATAAAGGTATGTTTTCTTATCTTAATAAAATAGTAGAACAAAATTTCAGTTTCGATGACAAATTGAATAGTTGTTTCTTGTGGAAGGAAACTATGGCGTAGCAAGCAAAAATGTAACTTATACTGACAAGATAAAATTTAAACTAGACTTATTTTTGCTGCAATTTCTTTAACCTTTAATTAGAAGTAACTGCACTTGTTTTATAATACTTCGCAAAATTTGCTGATTTCGGATAATTTCTGTGATTTCTATTTGTGGATGAAAACTTTTAAGAAATCATTTTGAGTGCTTCCTTCCTTTTTACGGTTTAGTTACTTGTTAATATATTTATTTATTTTGCAACTTATGGTGCTTCGCTACAAATAATATACAATTTCTATTCTTGGCATGAACGATAGCTTCATACTGCAAATTAGTAACAACTAGTAAAAATCCTCGCTCCTCCTACTTTTTCGTAAAAATCATTGGATATCAGAAGCCATTATGCAAATGTCATGTAAAAGGTCAATATTTTTTGACAGACCGTCTCAAGAGTGATTTGCTTATGAAGGTCATAGAATATTTTCTTTCAAAATCTTTCGTAATCCACCATCAAATGAAACTATATTCTTACAACAAAACTGCTGTTGCTTGCCGAGATAACTGTTGAAATTACCTGATTATTTTTCTTTCTCGCAATTCATCTCTTCACTTCTTTGAAATACCTTCGCTTGTTTGTTGTTCTTTTAGATATATTCATTTCTGAAAATTTCAGTATTTTAATTTAAAAGATTTTTGCAACTGAATCTTTTATAATTGATTTCATTTATTTCTCCTAAACATACTTTGTCTCAATTGATTGATTGAGTTAATTCTCACTTCATAAAAATTGTAATTTGAACATTGTTGGAAAATGACTCAGATATCTCTATTAAAATGCAAAAAAGAAAAATAGTACTCATGATATTCTGACTGCACCAATTTATGAATTATTAGGTGCTTGGAAAATTGGAATTTTGTGATATTCGTCACTTTTTAAACCAACTTTCTTCGCAGCTTCTTTTTTGTTTATAAATAAATATAAGATGGGTGTATATAAAATATGAAACAAATTTTTTGATAAAAGAAATGAAACAGTTATATGTATTCAGAGCGATCTCAATAAAAAAAAAAAACTTTGCCAACTTTTTAAATTAGAAGTAAGAGAAACCGGTCTAGACCGAGCTTCTTACCATAATCAAAATATATTTTCTGTTTATTTACTTGCTGAATACAATAAGAATTCTTTTTTTCTGCTTATTCGGGTCAAAAAAACAAAAAAAAAAAAAAAAATTGCATGATGTAAGTTATTTATTATCAAATGTTATCATCAAAATTTATATTTCGCTTCAAATTTCTTTTTACAGTCACTATTTTCTCGTAAACTAGAAAGCCCATCGATTAAATTGTTTAGCGATTTGCAGGATATTTCATTTCGTACAAATTTTGTCAGCTCCTTTTTTTTTTTTTTTGTAACAACTAATCTTTATCAATCGAGCCTTTTCTTTTGTAATATTTCAGTCCCAATTCATTTATTTTCCTTTCATCATACGTGTTTCACACTGAAAATTATCTATTAATAACTTTAATTTAAATTGAAAAAAAAAGTCAAATGATAAAAGCCTATTTAATTCTTGCTATTTAAAAATGCTTTTAATTTAGAATCTAGCAAAATGACAAACATCTTCTCGATGAAAAAAGAAAAAAGTTTTCAAGTTTCAGTAAATTTCGTTAGGATTTCTCATTTATTAAATTTTCACATGAATATCCTTTGGGTATCTTTACAAATCAAATGAATCAATTTTTCAAAAATTTTACCGATCAAATCATCAATCATTCAGTGTAAAATCAGTCAGAAATACGTTCTTTGAACATTTCAGAAAGGAAATTACGACATGAAAAGTGGGGGGAGGAGAAGTCGGCATGAGTTGTTTTAACACGCATATGTAAAGTTGGTTTGCTGTGGTTGTTTCACGACTATAAATCGTATGGAAAAGATTGAAAAGAGTTTACTTTTTTCTGATTCTTGAACTTTTCATATATCTCATATGGGCAGCTGGGACGATTACTTATAATTTATGCAACAACATAGCCTAATTTTTGACTTTTGTGATACTTTTTGATTTTAGAAAAATTTTTTAATTTATCGATGTGGCACTTAAAAATGAAGTCATAATATAAACAGTGCCTTTTAATTTTTTTTTCAGCAAAATCATAAACAAGTTTGATTAATAAAATTACTCTCAAGCATCGATCTATCTTTTTTGGCAATTTTGCAATTAATTGAATCACAGGGTTTTTGCGAAAACAAAACATTTTTCCTTATCTATATCTATATATATA
>JAOVVO010000474.1:0-65030 GCA_028564675.1 Onchocerca lupi
TTTTTTTTAAACAAAAAAAAAAAAAAAAAAAAAAAAAAATTAATAACATACCTTTTATGGCCATTGCGTTTCCCTATTGAACTCGAACCGCTGGTTGTTACATTTGATGAATCAGGTGATGGTACAGACGTCGATTTACCACTACCAAAAGAAACACTTTTAGTAGAATAGCTCGAATCAGTATGACATTTAATCAATGTTTTCGCCTGTCGTGTTCTTGTTGGCTTTACTATTACTCGTGTCTAAATAAAAAGTTTTTGAAGATTTCCTGAATTGAAATTACATAGACGTTGTTAGAAATAATAGTTCGATGAAAACATCAAGCAATGATAATACGATCAAAGAAGTATAATTGACAATACTTTTTAGAATTGGAATAATTTACAGAGGACAACTATGCTGGACGTGCAATATCATTTCATTAAAACTTTTTAGAAATCGTATAACAGTTCACAAATTGATAATTTTATCAATGAAATACTTAAACCTGATCCATTTGCAATACAAAAAGAAAATAATAATATGGACTTTTAAAAAGTTTGCAAATTAAGAAAAGACAATATTTAAAGCTGAAAATTAAAGAAAAGATAAAACATACTTCATCACCACGGAACTGCCATACGAATGAAAATAACCATAAAACACTGTTTGCTGCTTGCCAAAATAAGCGTATCAACAAATTAGAATCTTCCGAATAGTGTAAAACATGACGACAAGACGGTTTGAATTTTGCTGAAGAAGAATTTGGAATTTTCAAGAAAAGAAAAGGAAGGAATAACGCAAAAAAAAAAAAAAAATGGAAAAAAAAAACTAATAGTTCTTCATTTTGTGGAAACTTTTTACATTTTCAATCATAACGTTATAGATTTAAAAAGATTAAATTCATGATTATCAAAATTTTGCGATGCGCTTTGCTGGTTGCAATGATATAGTACACTACATAAATAATAAAATGGCAAATAAAACTTAGTACTACCAAAATATTTCATTATTTTTCAAATCAGTATTAATAAAGCTGGTCAATAATTATTGAGAAGTTTTAAACACTAAATTAAAAACTATATAGGAAGAAAGAAACAAAAAAAGATACATAGAGAAGAGAATTCTCTGTCACGAGTGCGCCGCATATCAGTTGTATTTATATCCAAAAATCGACGCATATGATTAAATTGCTGCTTTATACCGCAGGTAATGGTTCTATCAGCTTCCAAATATGCACAAGCAACAATACAAATTAGGCAGAATCTGAAACAAAAAATTATTTTACGATTTTCGAGAAGAGATTTGCAACATATCAAAGTAACCATATGCAAATCAATAAAATTATCCCAATTACCAAAAAGAGACCAGAACGCTTTCTGATTATAAATTATTAGCATATAACAGACAAACTATCTGAAGCTAATAATTCATAAAATTGAAAGCCAAATCATTATGTTTAAATTATTGTTTATCTAACAACTTAATTGAGTAGCATTTAACAACAAAAAAATTTCAAAATTCATTGCAACCAATTCAATTAGAACTGAGTCCCAAAGGCTGTTGATCAATTTCAATTTCTTTTTTTTTTTTTTTTTTTTGAAAGAAAGCTCACATTAAAGCAGATATGCAGGAATAATACATAAAACTTTCAAAAGGTGGTCGTGGTAAAGCTGTATGACATTTAGCTAACATATGTCGTGGTACGGATGCGCCCATTGGGAATAACCAAGATGTACCATTCATATGCATATAAAACTGCAATGCAGCTTCATTCCATGACATTAGAAAATCAGGCGTATACCTTAAATTACTTCTAATATATTCCAATTTTTTAAAATTACTGCATGCTACACAAATAAATTATATGTTCATTTTATGAAAAATCTCAATAAATTTGGAACAAAAAACCGGTCGCTGAGATTGAAAAAATTATTTGATAAAAAGAAAAGAAAACTAACGCGACATCCAAAATATGCGTCTCATTTGGTTTGAGTTGAAATGGATGGCAATTCAAGATACGGAATCCACGGTTTTCACAAGGAACATTATTGATACTCATGTTGACGACAGTAAATACTACTTCACCAGTGTTCATAACGGTAAATGAACGTTTTACAGTGAGTGTTGTGAAAAGTTTATGTGTCAAACCTGAAATTAAAGACCTCAACGATTGCATAAAGTGCACATCATTCAAAATATCCATTAACAAAACACAGCGCATAAAAAATTAGAAATAAAAAAAAGGTAGCATTCAAAATCATTTAAACTTCAAAAAACCTCGAAATTTCTGAAAATTGAAACAAAATCCAAACTGAAAACGATCAAGTCCATTAAATACTAAATTGTAAAAAAAAAAAAAAAAAAAAAAAAAAAAAAAACAAACGTTTTGGGTTGTGACAATCTGAAAGATGATGCGGTTGTATTTCAAAAGTCAATGGAACGCGAGTTCTTGCAGCACGACCTTCTACCTGCATATCCATGCGTGCTCCGCGACCGTATAATACAACTGGTTCCAGAACCGTTAAGTTATTACTGAAAATCGATTATAGAAAAAAGATTGAGTTCAAAAGATTTCCTTAGACTCAGAATGCTTCATTCAAGTCCACTAGCATCTCACCATTATATAATTCGAAATGTGATGCTGAACTATTGCAAAATTAGAGATATTGTAAATAACAAAAGAAAAAAGAATCATCCACAATTTCTAAAAGACAAATCCCATGAAAACGATACCGAATCAGAAGTAGCGACGAACGAAGAACATAATCAGAAGGTAGAAATCCAACACGAACACGTACTTTCATTCCTGGTTGTAACAACATCGATAAGGTAAATCTGGAAGAAAAATAATATTCTGAATGAAAATTTTCAATGCAAATTTCAATTTTCCAATAAAGTATGCATTTTTCTTTAACAATGATGGAAACGATATTCTAGTATTATCTTCTAACTGGAATAAATAAACACGAACTTTGGAATCGATATTCCAAGAACACTTTCCAGCTCTTCTCTTAATTTTGGTACCGGACTATCAGGTTTTAAAGTGAATAATTCCGTATCTCGTAACGAAAACATCAACGTTTCATTCATTTCAATTGGCTCTGTAAGTGGTGAATCCAGCTCACTTCGAAAAAAATCGATCAGCATGTCAGCATCAGGATAAATGACCAGTGGTAGCAACTGCACAGCAACAGGTAACGACGATGGATTTGCTAATGTTAAATTTACTATCTAAAGTGAGTTAAGGATCATGGGAAATCATAAAAAATAAAAAATAAAAATTGATATTTTTCAACTATGAAACGAACAAATCAAAATACTAATAATAAATGAATAAAAGTAATTAATAACTACTGATTTTCAAAATTATATGGAACTAACAGTGAAATTGCCCACTGCCGTGAGAGGAAAATGAACAGTCGAACGAGTTAAAAGTTTTGGCCAAACAAGCTTTGAAGTCAACGGCACTTCCAAGTGCTTAACCTGAAATTATGAAAATGTAGCAAGCCAAAAGTAAACGTAAAACCAAAATTTCATTGAAAATTTTTTTGAAATTAAAATAAGAACAAAAAAGATTGGATTATTTAACTGCTTTACCTTATCGGTATCAATAATGATAGTTTCATTCACGTAATTCTTGCCTTCAGCTTCCAGCGCCAAAAATCTTCGTCGTAATCTGGAAGCGAAATTCGAAATTTTCAAATTTCATTCATCAATATTAAAACAATCCAAAAGAGCTGTAAAGAGAAATATTAACTAAAGAAATTAAATTCAAACCTGCTGTATAGATAGTAATCGATTTCAGCTAGATTTTGTGGTAATTTCATACCATATATAAACCACTGTCCATCGGCCGTGTGCAGCGGCATACCTGAGTGTAGGAAAGACATTTGTTCTAGCAATATATTTTATTATCTTCGCTCAAAAACATTACTACCAATTTTTTTTACTACTTCATTCATCCCAGCCGGGCATTACTTCACAATATTAGTCTATTCGATAGATCAGTACATCTTCTCTGCAGTTTAATTGTCAGATTGAAATAAAATTCATTCATAAAACATGAAAATTTTGCATGATTTCAATGAAATTAGAAAAAGTAAGCATACCAACATAACAGTCGTCTGTACAATTGACATTTGGTATAACATGCACACGGCCGAGGTCAGAAAGTGCTTTAGCTTTGATTATGGGAGTGTTTTTTGGATTTGCCGTCTCAAGAAACACTTTTCGATCACCGAATAATGATGAAATGCGCAAAACATGCATTTCTTCCTTAAAGGTACTAAATACCTGAAATATTTATTATGAATCTAGGGAACTAATTTTTTTAGAATTCCATATTTTATGAAAAAGGAGAAAAAAACACGCTTCCGAATACTTGAGATTTTGAATGAAAAATTACTCTAAATTCAAAAATATTTTTCATACTATTTAAATAAAGAGAATTTTTGAATAAATTCGATTTTAATCTAACAGGAAACTGGAAATGATGCAAATAACGGAACTAATATGTTACAAATACCTTCAATGTATGTGAGCTAATACGTCCCGGAAATGCATCAGAAAAAATGAGCTCTTCGGGTATTATTATTACTGTGCCTTGACCAACTGTATAAGTTACAGGGAATGAACTGTAAAAGATGACAAAAATGTAAAATTTAATACAATTAAATTTTGACATAATTCAGTGCAGTTCTGAATTCCAATCATAATTAGAAAAGACATAAAAGATAAAGAATAGTTACATTCTATTCGCACCCAAATGTTTCTCTTAAATCATCACAAAAAAAAAGAAAAAAAAAACGAACAAACAAAATATTAGAATTCTTTTGTTTCATAAAAAGAAAAACTTACGAATACTGAAAATCAGTTTCGATAACGAATTTATCAAACAAAACTGTACGATCACTTGGAGCTCGCAAAGTATACCTGAATACCGCAAAACTGGAGCCAAGCAATAGAAAATCCTCACCCTTAAAATTAAAAAAAATGCCCCAACATTAATTCAAAAAGAAACTGAAATTAAATTGAGAATTTGTGATTTATCTATAAATTTAACGTTTTCGTTAATTCTTTTCTCTTAAATGCCAAATTTCACGCGCATACAATAGGCTCTCTAAAATAAGTACTGCAAATGATGAGCGAAATGGAATTTAACAGCTCATGCTTTGTCGCTTTTTATTAAAGCGCTATTGACATCATAATAGAGGTTAATATTAAATAAAAAAGAAACCTCTGAAATATACAAACCTCTCGATAAGCTTTTAATAATTCCAATTTTTTAGAATTTGTTAAATTTAAAGCCAGATTGTGTCCAACTTGTACATTTAATAATGATAAAGTCGTTATTGATGGCAATGCTCTTCTTAAATTCTTCACAGCAATGGTAACGGGATTCTCATTAATTATGGAAAACTGCAATACGGCGATTTCAAATATAAAAAGTTCTCTTGTAGATTTCTAGTAATGTGATGCCTTTCTCCCTCTTTGTTCTTCATTTAAACTTCTCACTGTAGAAAAAAAAAAAACTACCCATTGCAAAATTTTTCCTTCTTGATTGCTAATTGAACAAAAAACCATTACTTTCTAAATGATCAAAACAGTCACCTGAATCGAGCGACTATCACCGGCATCAATCAAACCAAAATTGAATTGATCCTGATGCAATGAATGCAAAACTATCTAAATTAAACAAATAATATTACAAGAATAATAAAAACGAAATCTTGATTTTAATATAATGTTAACAAAAGGAAGTTATTTTAGAATGTCATAGCTGACTTATATTCATTTTTAAATAGCTTTTCTCTTATGTCTTTCCGTCATAACAATTAATATTTCCACTGCTTTCTAACAAATAAAATATATCAAAATAGAAAACGAAATTTACTGTATTAAATATACTTCGATAAACACCAAACGAATGAAATATAAGAATTTCAATAATTCTAAATATTCACTCACAATGTTTTAATTAATCAATTATTTCAGTTTTAATTATTATTTCATGAATTCAGAAAAAAACTCAGAAAATCTCACCTTTAATTTTCCATTGAATATAACAAGTGGTATTTGAAATGTCGTGACATTAGTATGGACATTGAAAAATGACGCAAATCCATCTCTTTCCTTTCTCACATATTGCAAATAAACGGCAGACTTCGTCTCACCGGCAGCTAACGTTACCACATTTGAAATCAACTTTGCCTGAAAAATACAACATTTTTGAAAAAATTTTTTTGAAAAAGATTTTCATAGAAAAAAAGAAATGGAATTTCGAAATTCGATTAAGAATTAAAGAATGTTAAATGATAAATTTTCAGAAACATAAAAGATTTCATTTGATATCACATAAGTCACTTTGATGGCAATTCTCCTGATTGCAATACAATCATATTGGCAATAGCTTAATAAATTTCTTGAATAGCACTAACAATGCTAATCGCTAAACCATATAGCATTTGTCCAATTTCCAAAAAATTAAATGATTACTTTAAAAAATCTTTGTGCTTCTGCATCTAAAGTTACTTTCCATACAGCAACTCCAAATGGTAAATTGTTAGTTAATGAAATGCTTCGTGAGATGGGAGGCTTCAGAAGACTATGAAATGCTGTTTCTTCCACTATCGGTCTTATTGAACTGAAATCAGAACATATAACAGTAACTAGTGCATTAATTAATTAAAACAAAATTTGAGAAATCTTCAAAATGGATTAGAAAATTTTCACGACATCGATGAATTTACCCGTAGTAAACCTGTGCTGTATATGGTATGGTAATGTTGTAGATACCACCACGACTTTCAACAACAATTCTTCCCTTATAACGAACCAATTTTGGTTCCTCCTTCTTAACACGCAATAATTTTGTATCGAATATGATTTTTGCTATTGCTTTTGGTGCACCTATAAACAGTGAAATTTTAAACCCTTCTTAATCTCGAATAGATACCATTTTTATTAAATTTATTGAGCAACAAGCGTATAAAAATGATTCATATTAAAAGTGTAACTTGATGACTAATGCTGATACTTTTTACCAAAAAATTCTAACATGCTTAGAACGTTACATCACTATTACGTAACAATAAAAGTTAGAAGAATTTCGATGATCTAGATGAAGCTGAAAAAAACAAACCAGGTTGCTGTCTGGCTCCACATTTCACAGAAATTGGTGGCTTCGAAGCGAATTCCATATAAATACCATTGGGCTTTTCATTGCCTTCCAAATAAAGACTCTTAAAGAGAAAATCTGAGTCCGAAACAAAATGCCATCTTTAGGAATATTTATGCGACAAACCCTGACTGCTTTCTGACTGAGAAGCCAATTTGAATAACTAAAAAGGGTAGTTCCTCACTTACTTTTTGTTTAAGCAACAGCTTACAAATTAAGCATGAGCATAAAAAGATATGAAATATGGTAAAAATGGTAATGAAAAAGCCTTGCAGAGTTCTTTGCAGAATTAGAGATGGTTACTTGAGATAAAATTTTGCTCGGTTATTCTCAAAGATGCTTCAGTCGGTACAAGCAGGGAAGCAATTATAGAAATCCCAAACTGAAATTAACCAAATTATCCAGGCTATTCCTAACTAATGGTAATCAGAATCAGTCGAAAACAGTAAATGATACATTTCGTATTACCTCAATTTCGATGCCTTTTTCTAGTGTAGAAACAATTTCCAGCATTAATTCAGAAGATTTATCACCAGATCGAATTAAACCAAAATCCAACAAATCTACCGTAGCATATAATCCACGTTTTCTTGTAATTTCTACCTGAAAAAGGCTTTACTGTCTTTTCAGTTCAGTCTTTTTAAAATATGCGCAATCTTCTTCTACATCATATTATTTTGTGCTAAATAATGTCATGCTCAGAAATTAGCATACACTAATAATTTTGTATAAAATATCCGAATTTTTTCAGAGCCTACAATTTATTCGAAATAATTTACCTCTACAGGAACAATAAGTGCATCTTCGACATGTTCCACGTCGAGATTCGTTTGTAGTAAATCCTTTGAAGACCGCTTGTCATTTATTTTACGTCTCTTTCGATTAGTTTTGATTTTTATATATGCACTGGAATTCCGTTCCCGGGCTCCAAATAATTTCGCATTCATTACGGTTTTTGTTTCATATGGAGCAATATTCTAGAAAAATACTTTATCCAAAACAAACTCACAACCAAGGACTTTAGAATATCACCATATCTGAGAAAAAGATCATATAAAGAATAATGATCTATATCAAATATTTTTGTACATCAGATTAATTTCAAGAAATTCAGAATTCTAATTCATACCAATAATTGAAGAAAGACATAGATCAACTATCAAAGCGAAAAAATAATTTAGTGCTGCAATGTCATGGATAATCTTTCGGAATCTCCGCAAACAAAATTTAGAAAATCAATAATCTAGAAATGCACAAACTTCTTATTTGAACGAAAAACTCATCAGATCTCTAATTTTCCTTTTAAAAATTGATTAAATGTCAGAAAGAATTAGATTTTCGAATCAAATTTGAATTGAAATTTAATATGACAGTGCAAAAATATGCTATGGTTCATTTTTTAACCTCATAATAAAAGGGTGTACAACAAATTGAATTTATGATTCTCAATTTTAACTAAACTCAACTTGTCAACAAAACTAAATTGTTTTCATCCGCTATCATCATGAGTTTTACTTTATACTTATTAAATTGTTACTCTATATGTTGAATTATATAACGTATAATAACGAAGAAAAGCCATACCCACAATGAAATTGGATGTGGAGTTTCAGGAACAACGTCTGGTAATTCCAAATGCAAATCACCATCACTGGAATATATTTCTGTAACGCGTAACGTTGTTGGATGCGGATTGTGTATTTGAATTGGAGATACCAATGTTCCATTAACCGGTATTTTCGCACCAACTAATGGACGTATTCGATAAGCACTTTCCTTGCCTTTACCTTTAACCTATAATGGAAGAAAATTTTAGAATTTTTAATTTGATAACTAGATGATGCCTCATCAGTTCATGAACAAACGAAAAAAAAAAGGCTCTCTTTATCTCCAAATTTTTTCAGAATAAAGGAGTTAGATAAATAGGATAGTTCTGAAATCAAACTAGACAAAGTCAAAGTATATCAGAAGCAAGGTTTTTCAAAAGTTTACATTTACGGCATACTTGTTAGCAATAATTGTACTATTTTAGAACAATTATACGAAGAAAAATATATACTGAATAAGTGAATGATCCCAAAGATGAATGCACAATAAGAATATTTTCGATCAAGCCTTCTTGTCGGGGAAGAAACACTACATTGAAGGTAGTTGACTCGCCGGGATTCACAATCTGGAATAGATAAATTCCAAAAGCATTCTGATAAAATCGAAAATCAAGAATTTCTTAAAACTAATAGTTAATAATAACAAGTATTTAGATAAAAACTCTAAAATATGACTATTTAAATAATGATGTTTCTACACTTTTAACTATTTTTTCTGTATCCAATCTACAATCTTATCTACTTTGAGGTAAAAATTATTTCTATCTAATAACTTTATTGTTTTTTTTTCTTTCAAGTAAAGAATAACAATCGTAGAATCTACCTTATGTTCAGGAAATGAGCAATGGAAATGAACGGTGGAGCCAGAAATTGCATCGAAACGAACTGTTGAAGCTGTTGGATTATATACTCGAACTTCTTGCTGTTTTGCCATATCCATTGACCTAAATTTTGGAAATCTGAAATTTGTTGAACAACGTTCTTAGTTTAAGGCAATTTAAAAAAATTTGACATTATTTTCAAAACTTCAAAATGATTGTCTCATCCATTTTAACTGAGCTTAAAAACAACTAAATAAAAAACCTAATTTGCGATTTTCTTTTTTCACTTCCTTCACCAACTGAAAGGAATGAACTGAAGTTGAGTAACCAAAAGGGATCACAGAAGTGGTAATATTTCATCTAATCATTTTTTGTCATTTTATCAGTAAGTTCGACTTAAAGCAAAACTTACTGTTCATCAAATTGCAATTCACTAGGAATGAACTGCAACTGATTGTTAAGCACTGGTGCATTCTGATCGCTACTGAAAAATGTCATCAATAAATAATCGTAAAGATATGGAAAGTGATTAAATGAAGTTTTAAAATTGAAAAAATCATATGATTAACAAAAGGCTACATTAAAAAAATTTCGAAAATTCTGAACTTATAATTTAAATCAAAATGAAAGGCGAATTCAGAAAACCATATTTTATGAATCCAATTTTCAGGATAAAAATTATCTGTTTTGCTTTGTTTTTAATACTATCCATTTCATCATATTTTACAATTGTGTGCATTGAAAATTTAAACTTTCATTCAATTTATTCTAACAGAAAAAAAAAGAAACAAAATATGCAATAAAAAGAGGAGAAAATACTTTTTTAAAGATGCACCACTGATCAATGAATCTTGATATTCAATATCCGAGAAATAATGTAGTTCGTTTCCTGTTTGCACAAATGCGGTAGCCATAAAAGGTAGTTCAATATTAAGATCGAAGGTTGCTTCAGCTGTAGCCCAACAATGGCGTATGGTGCAATCAAGCTGTAGCACCAATGTCAACAATAAACTTTTTCCGATAATCATGCTACCGCTGCCAATCATTATACATTCTAATCTGAAAAAAAGGAACAAGAAAATAAATAATTATCTTACTTACTCCATATATTTTGCAATTTTTCAAATGTTTAAATATAACTCTAAAATACTGCTTAAAAAATAATCACAACAGAACAGTAATCATAATGAGAATTGAAATACTACAACTGAAAAATTTGATGGAAAAAACAAATCTAACAATTTTCAAATAACAGTAATACGATTCGATATTCACTCTTATTTTATCTGAATTATGATTACTGGTATACTACTAAATTTTTGTTGTTACCATTTCGAACACTTTAATTACAATAATTACAATCGTCATAGTACTTTATTAGAAAATAAAGTACTATGACGATTGTAATTATTTATTTTCTAATAAAGTACTATGACGATTGTAATTATTGCAATTAAAGTGTTCGAAAATAATAGAAATCAAAACGCTTGCAATATATACTGATCATTTTAAAATTATCATCCAGTATTATAAAACTAATTAATTTACGATATCAATGAAGTATGATGATAAAAAATATATATATTAGCATTTACTTATATGTTACTTGAAGAAGTGATCAGATTTTTAACAATAAAAAGCAATTAACCTTATATAACATATACAGTTGACAGTTCACAATATTTCAAGTTATAAATGTTATTTATTTTTTTAAATTCAAACGATAATCCTTGATATGACAAGATATCCTTGATATAACTGATACGACAGTTATTCTATGATTAGGGATAATACCATAATAACAATATTTAAGCTATCATTAAAATACAACTTACTGATGATGACTGATAGCAAAGATTTACTGATAATAACTGACAGTTTATGATTAATAATAATGAATGATATTCTAAATATACTAACACTAGAAAAAGAAAAAAAAAATGAATATATTTTTGCCTTTAAGTTTATTTCATCATAGATATTCAAGAAAAATAATGTCAGCTACGAATACAAATTATACATAAATTTGCATAAACAGAAATCATTAATAAATGAAAACTATAAATATGAGAAAATGAATTGAATAAATGAAATGATTAAAAAAAAAAAAAAAAAAAACAAACATACGAAAGGTTAACATTTGTTTCTATTTCAATTATATCTTCGGTTTCAAACTGATAAAAGTTTATGATTAATAAAGCATTTATGATGTAATTATCACAGATGATAATAATTATCATAGATGCATCATTAATTATAAATTCAAGGCAATGGCAAAAATAAAGAAAGAGAGAATTTGAAGAAAAATATTCATATACTAATTGTGATTTGCTTTATTCCGATTTTAACATATTATACAGACGAAAATCGCATTTAATTGGGATTATATTAAGAATAGACAATTAAATAAATAGAAAGTATTTTTTTCTTTCATAACAAATAAATAAACTTTCCATCAGTAACTTTATATATAAGTAATTATATTATATATAAAATATATATATTAAATGTCTTTTAAACAGGAAATATTAATTCGCCAACTAAATGAATTGAAAAATCGAATATAAAAAGAAAGACTGAATTTACAAAAAAATAAATTGAAATTTAAGAAATGGTTTTTTTGTGGAAATGTGAGTGTTATATACATATATATGTATGCCTGTGTTATATATGTATGTGTATGTGTATGTGTGTTTGTATTTATACATGTGAATAGATACTGCTGAAAGCAATAAAATCTATGCTGAAATTCTAAAAAAATAAGGAAATTGATCTTCATAGGGAAGATAGTTACGATAGGAAACTTGCTTTATCATTAAATCGCTACGATACGATTCCTTGGATGGAATATTATGACAGAAATTCTGTGCAACAATTATAATATGGCTTCCACTGAAATATTATATTATGATATGGTTTTTGATTGAACTATTATAAAATATTTTCTAATTAGAAGTGTCGAAATTGTTAGAAGCAAATAACTTTACAAATTAACAAGTAAGCTGAGGTAATTCGAAAAGTTAGGATTACAGTATTCTCGTTGAGTGATTTCTACCAATCACACTTCAATAACAACACACACGCAACTTAAAAAATACTGAGAATGACATAAGCAAATATATGAATAGTCAGTCAAATTCTCACTATTACTTATATGATATCCATAACAATTCCTCCTCAATATCATCACGTAACCTACGTGACGTAATTTCTGTCGCTCAAAATTACGCAGCCCTTCATGTGAAATAACTTTTCTCAAGCAAATTTTAAAGACGAATTATGATTTGTATCGTACAGCAATAATTTCAAGTAGTGATGGAGCAATAACATTGCAGTTATTCATTAATTTTTAATTTATGTCTTTAATAAAGATTTATTCTTTCAATTTCAATTCCAGACTAAAAGAAACGGTACTGTTTTCATTATTCTATAGATTTGAAATATTTATCTCGTTTCCAATCCTTTTTTTTTTTTTCAAAATCATATAAAAATTTCCAGGAATAAAGTCTCCAGAAATCAATAAATGTATGATACACAAATGATTTCTCTAAAATATTATAGAGAAGAGAAAAGAAGAGAAATAAATAAAATTTTATTTGTGATGTTAACTAATAGCTATGTCATTAAATATCATTTGCTCATTATATTTTAATATACTTCTGCGTCATTGTCAAAAAAT
The DNA here is from genome assembly GCA_028564675.1 of Onchocerca lupi. Classification (NCBI taxonomy): domain Eukaryota; kingdom Metazoa; phylum Nematoda; class Chromadorea; order Rhabditida; family Onchocercidae; genus Onchocerca; species Onchocerca lupi. The sequence continues at coordinate 13,267 of JAOVVO010000474.1, forward strand.
GATTTCATTTGACTTCAAAAAAAAGACGGAAAAAAAATACTTATTTCTGCGTCATTAGCAAAAAGAATGAAAAAAAAAAAAGATTTAATTTAATTTGAAAAATAAGGGATATATAGCGTAACGGAACAATTACTATCAATTAAACATTCTAAATCAACAAGTATTAAGTATTATCATCGTCAAAAAATGATTTTTTTTAGACCGGAAAAAAGACGGAATAATATAAAAAACACGTACTAAGTTTTTCACGTAACGGAACAATTATTATCAGCTTAATATATATCTATTAGTCAACAGGTAATAATAAAATTAAATATCTATCAAGCATATAATATTTTAATGTACCTGTGTGCGTATGTGTGTGTTGTCAAAAAGGTTGAAATTAAAGTTTGATTAGAATGATATTCAAAAAGAGAAATAGATGTGTGTGTGTGTGTTTGTGGATGAAAAAAACTTTAAAATTGTTATCATCCAATCATTTCAATTCTTCCACAATTTATACAATGCATCACATTGTATGCACAATCGTTTTAACAACAGTTGATGATAAAAATAATGTCAAGCTTGATAAACAGATAGTGCAACTACGTGACAAACATCCAATTTCAATTCTATTTTTATATAAAATTCCTTTTAAATCAAAACGAATAAGAAAATAATACGAACAGAATGATTGAAAAAGAAATATTTTCTGACTGTTGTATTCAAAATCGAAAAAAAAAAATCAAATTTCTATTGTTTTTATTAAGTCAAACTATTCAATCTTATAATACAAAGAAAAAAAAAAAAATTATTATTATCATTTCTTTTGAATTAATGAAGTGATTGGAAAAATGCTAATAAAATTTATATTAATATTGATTAAAATAATTTTCTTTTCTTCTTTTTTTGAAAGAAGAAAGAAACACATTAAAAAAAGAAAAAATGAAAATAAAAATATTGTTACTTTTTAATTTCGGAAAAAAAAACTCTTTTTTAGAGGGAAAAAGAATTAGTTGTTGAAATTTTATTTTGTGAAAATATTTTGAATTTGAAACTTATCATTTTTCTCTTTTTTTTTCCGTCTTTTCTTTCCATCCTTTATTATCGTTAAAAATTTAAATTGAAAAATTGTAAAGTCTAGAATTAATTTAAAAAAGAAAATATAAATTTTTGAGCAAATGATATTTACAAAATGTTATGCCTAAATAATCTTTCATAAAAATGTCTCCGTAAGCTTCATACTTAATTTAGTTTAACAAAACAAATAACGAAAATTTAATGAAAATAAGTTATGTTCATCATTATTATTACTATTATTAGGAATATGATTATTATTATGATTATGTTGTTAATTTATTCGCTGCGGAAAATTCCGTCGAAAGTTTAATCAAATATGTATTTAATGGCAATATTTGCATCGCTCAAATTTTCTTACAACAAGCAATATAAAGCATTAAAAATGTATCAACAAAGATTAAGCATTTTTTTTTTTTTAATTTTGCAAAATGCATTATCATTAAAATTAAAATAAGGACGATACGGAATCAAGAGTTTTTCTTTTTTTTTTTAATTGCGATACCATCGATGAGGAAGAATCTCTTAGAAAGTTTTTTTTTTTTTTTTTTTTTTTTTTGGATTTAAATAAAAACATTATGTTATATCCATTTGATAAAAATGTAACGTTGGAAATCCGAAATAAAAGAAGCAAAATAAATGTCACATAAATGTATGAAAAACAAAAAAATTATTTGGTTGAATTTGCTGAAATTTCGAAAAAACAAAATTTTTGGTTGAGAAAAAAAAATTACTTTCAAATGGAAATAACTAACCTTCTCGGAATCAGAAGAAAATTTCAGAATATTTTTAGAAAAAGGAACTGAAGATTAATAGAAACATTTAGGAAAGCAGGAAAATTTTCCCTTAAAAATCATAGATTAAATTGGGCAAGATTGACTCACCCAAGTTTCATTTAGATGCAAAAATCTACATTAGTTAATAATTTTTTTCCTTTTCTTTTTTTTTTTTTTTTTTTTTTATTAAGAAATTCGCGAAAAAAGTCTTTTCAAATAAAAATTTAAAAACTATTCGAATAAAAAATTATATAAGTATCAAATATCTCATGCAATAAAATTCATCACTTTCCTAGTCAATAAAAGCAATTTCATAAAATTAAGAATTTTGAAGTTTTCTTTTCTGCTCAAAAATTTCTTCAATTGTCACGAAAAAAAAAATTAAAAAACTGAAGGAAGCAAGTTTCTAGAGAAATTAAATGCGCCATATTATTATTAGTGATGAACTTGTATTGAATTCTATTCAGTACATTGAACTCTCTCTCTCTTTGAAATTGATGGAAATTCTAAGCAAATATTTGGTAAATTTTCTCAGATATTTATAAGTTTATGATTGTCTACTACTTCTCCTTACTCCTAAATTATTAAACATCAACTTTAATCTTATCTCTTCTTTCAGTTCTTTTTTTTTACAATTCTTAAGTTCGTTGTTTTTTTTTTTTTTTTTTTTAATATTAAAGAAAAGAAAAAATCGCACTGAAAAACAAAATACGATCTCAAAAATAAATATTCTTCAATCAGTCCATAGTGATTTTTATTTAAAAATGATCTAAAAAATTATCCAATGATAACATGATGGCGTTTTTGGAGTTCACCTAAGTCAATATTGATTGCAAAATGTTAAAAAATGTAATTAATAACGTGAGAAATTGAATGGAATGCGTAAAAACTACGTAATAATGACGTGTGGAAAAAATATTTTACACTTTTTAAGTTAAAATATATTTATTCATAGAATACGTAGTTTTTTTTTTTAAGTATTAATTCATTAGTTGTATAAATCGCACAATATTTCAATTCAACTATCATTTAACTCAAATTTAAATAGTAAAATTATTTTTGATTTCAAGTTAAACACGATTAATTTCAAATAAAATTAACTTTTGGCACGAAAATTGAACAGTACTATAGTTAAATTGAAAATGATTAGAAATGAAATAGAGAGTAGTAGAGGAAGATGATATGGATGAAATATATAAGGATGGTTGAATCGATCGGAAAAATTAAGGTCAAGGTAAAAATTATTCTGTTCAATTTATCTCAAATCTTCAAATTCCAAAAAAAATAAAGAAAAAGTGAATTATTTAAATATCCTTAAATGACCACGAATTATTATTTGTTGCAATTTAGTTTATCATAATAATTTGGTAACTTAGTATTACTAAATTATTTGGAGGAATAAAAAATGTACATCAATACATGTGACTATGAAGCATGTGATCATGTAATAATCATTGATCATTGATCATTGATCACTGAATGTATCGAAAGATGAAAGATGATAAACAATATACATGTAGATATTGTCGAAAAAACCGAAATATTTTCTGGAATATAAACATCACATAATAAACGAAGAATCTTCATACCATAGCAATACCTTGGCATTAACAAATCTTTGGCTTTCCAATATGCTAACTGACCTTTTGACCTTTACGCTATAATTAACAAATCGCAAATTGTGTTGTGCTTTGGTGATGTATGTAGACATGGATGTATTTTCACATAAATACATATACATTTAGATAAACACACGTATACACGCATATTTCACATAAACACACGTATACACATATATACGCACGTATACTTTCAATTGTTTCGTTATTTGTTAGCATTTGATGATGACGAAAAAGAATTATTTCGAACTTTGAATTCTCAAAATGGACAAGAAGAATCATGGAATATTTAAAATGTCATCATTTTCCTAAAATGTTTCTTATATTAACTTTTTATCAATAAATTTAGAACTGAAAAACACTTAGAATTGAAAAAACATCATTTCCTCCTCCTCTCCTTCCATAAATTTCAAAATATTATGAAAAAAGAGGAAGAAATACAATGGGATGACAAGTGCTTTTAAATATAGAAAGTAAATTGAAGGGTTTTTTTTATCCGTTCGACAATTTTTTCTTTCTGTTAATTTAAAATTTTGCTCATAAGAATAAATTTTTCTTTCATTTTTTCTTCTTGCAAATTGAAATTTCATTAATTTGATTAATACAGTGATTTATGTACACACTGTAGATGAATCAATTAAGGATTTTGATTAAAATTTCCATTTTGCGAAATAATTATTATTTCGAAATAGGAAAATAAGCTTATATTTGGTTGATACTATGAATGAATAAATGTATTCATATTTATTCGAAATATCATTACAGTTAAATAAACAAAAACTTTGAATTGAAACTTGATGTAAATTTGATTTTTTTTTTTTTCAAGCATATACTTATTAATTGTATTGTGTTATTTCCGCAAATAATACTGTAATGTTTACATTAATTGTATTAATTTGCATATTTTGTAAAATTAAAAAAAAAAAAAATTTGTTTCGCGAAAAAATATTTAGTTCGAGGAAATATTCTTCATTTTCTTAATATTTCATCATTATACCTTGGAAATTAAAATTAATAACATTAACAATAAATAGTAATCATAATCACTCAAAAAATAGAACGGAATTATTTGATTGTATCAATTATCATTGTTTACAAAAGTTATGTTATTGATTATATCAGTATTCTTTTTTTTTTCTTATCACTTTTACTTCAGGAATCTTGCACTGATTTATTGAAGATATTTGAAAGAATTGTTAAGAAAAACTTCAATGAAATCAATTCAATTACTTTTTTTCTTTTTTTTTTTATTAAATTTGAAACAAATTTCATTTTCATGCATTTCTTCTTTTTGTAGAAATTTTGCAAAACAGAAAAAAACTTTTCACATTCCATGAATAAAAAATTTGAGTGGAAAAAAAAAAGAAAGGAACCAAAAGTAAATTAACTAAATTATCATGATAAAATATGAAATAAACATTAAAATTCCTCAAATAAATATCGAGACAAGCATGAAAGCTAAAGATACAAATGAGTAAACATTACTATGTACACATTATTATCTAATCTAAACTTTTGATGGGTAAAAAAAGAAAGAAAAAATTGGCTGAATTGAATTGAATGAATAAAAAGACAATTTGAAAAGATGAAGGAAATTCCAGTCAAACAGCATCAAATAGCCGGAAGGAAAAATGAAGAACAGAAAAAAGTGATAGCTGATGAACCACAGTGACAGCAGAAAAGATTCGAAGACGAACTTCGAAAATCGATGATTCTATGATGATAATTTCACCAATTTTAGACGTCGATTTTTGTTTGTTCCTACCCAATCTATTGCTCTGTCTTCTTGCTATTCAACCAGAATTACGTGAAGTTGTCATCTTTCTTTTCCTATCCCGTTCTTCGCAAACTAATATCAAACATAAACCTGATTGAAAATTATCATGACTATCGTTGAAAAAATTGGCACATCAACAAGGGACCATCATTGAAAAATTGCCATCAAAATTTTTCTAAAGACACAATTCCATGATTTTGTCATATAAATTTTATTTCTCGCAAACTGTGATGCTCAATCAAAATATTTGTGGTCAGTCTTAAAAGTAGTTCTTTCCTTTTTCTTTTTTTTTTCTTTCTTTTTTTTAGTACATAATTATGTATGAAGGATAAATTGCATAAAATGATCGAATTGTTTTAATGCATTCCTAGGATAACATTCGCAAGTTTAGCTTCGAGTATATTTAAATAATAGAAAATAATATTGAGACAAAAAAGATAAGAAATAAAAAATGAAAGTTGAACAGTGCATTCAAAAATTATTTCAATCAGTTTATATCATCCAAACATCCAATTTTTTTTTTTTTTTTTTTAAACTAACACACCTGGAATTTTGCACTTTTTAGAAAAAACCATTAATTAAATCAGGTAATTTAAAAAGAAAAACACTACCCGTGCTGAGAAATTAGACTTACAAATTCTAAATTTTCTTTGAGTACAATTTATATATGTACATGTCGGGAAAATCCGAAAATTAATGTAAACAAAAGGTGAAGAAATTCAAGAAGCGCTTAGTTTCAAATGGACCAACAAATCGGTAAACATGTTTTCCTCCAAAACACTAAACAAAGGGACAAACATGTTTCTCGCTAAAACGGTAATCAGGTTCATCACCAAAAGGAGAAACAAAGGATAAATATGTTTCCCATCGAAATGATGAGTGTGATTGCCGCCAAAATGCACGGATTAAAAGGGACACAGGAAGAGGTTGATCAATCAAGAGACGACACATTGGATTTCAAGGGAGAAGAGGAGCCTCGAAATAAGTCGGTCAACGAGCGCCAGTGTTCTCTGCAGCGGTATTCCACAACGATCACAGCAACAATCAACACGATAATCAACAATCAAGCGGCAGTCTCAATTCTACGAGCAACAAAGGAAAGAATATTCAATGATAAGCTATTTGGGTATTTCGAATAATTTTTGTTCGTAATTTTTTACCTTTTAATAAACGCCTTTTTCTAATAGGAATTGTCGCATTCGCAAAATTTATTTTCACGACAAAATTTGGTGCCTGAAGCGAGGTATAAAATGTCCATCAGCATAATCAAGACAGCTAAACCGGCTAAAGTGAAGATCGAGAAACTCACCGACGAAGTTGGAGAGCTAAACTTATCGCCACCAGATCTATCAAAAGAAGAGTTACGACGTGAATACGAAATCAGAAGAAGAATTATCAAGGCGAAAATAATGCGCCTTGGACTTTATATAAGCATACTCGACGAAACAAACCGAATTGATTAGAATATATCCAGAAAATTACGGATCAGCAGAAAAGAGAGGAAGAAGAGAATAAATATGGAGAAATGATCGACGACAATAAAGGTATTTAAAACTTAATAAGTGAGGCCAAAAAAGCTATCATAACTTTAAATATTTACTATGATGATAATGAGTTAATTCTACAACGATTAAGTCAATAAGATAGCAGTTCATCTCCAAAATGTTCCAAAGAAAGAATTACCTTCACAAAAAGAAATCCCCTTACATCACGCAACGGTTAATTTGCCACAGTTGCCATTACCAATGTTTACTGGTGATTCAAAATCACGAAGACAATTTTGGAGCAGCTTCAAAGCAGCAGATCATCTCCAAAATATTCCAAATATTCAGAAATTGAATTACTTGATATCTTGTCTCAACAGAGATGCTTTACTAACAGTGAAAGGTTACGATATCGCTCCGAAGAACTATGATGTCATAAGAAAAGTTTTAAAAGAGGAATATGGCAATCCTCTTATTATTAAAAATTTCTTTACAATGAATTACACTCAATCAAAAGAAATGATCGAGAGTGGAAAATAAACATTGAAATAGTGGAAAGAATTTTACGTCAACTGGATGCCACAGGTGAAGATTTACAACATTCTAGTATAGAAATTATCATTGAAAGTAAATTACCTGCGTGAATATTAGACAAAGTGTTTTGGATATCAGACAATTTTTCTTTATTTGATTCCACTGTTTGAATAGTTTTCTTATATTTGCTAGGACATAGCGCCATATTGTGGAGACTTTTGCAATAGAAACATGAAAGTTTCCTTTTGTCGCAATCATCTGTTGCGTGACCTGTTCAGTTGGTGAATTGGTGCATGCATTGAGTTTCTTCAGACGCTCCAATCTATATCTAAGCGTAGAATAAATATTGCATTGATTCTTCCAATGGTCCTTGCTGCAAAACGCGCAAGGTTTTCTAGCTCTGTTAGCCATAGAATTTTTCTCTGATTCTGTAGTCAGCTTAAGATTATTTTGTTTAGATTGCTTCAACGTAACTAAGTCGATGTTTTTTCCTCAGTATTATATGTGGCTCGTTTTGTTTTAAATTCTCTTAATGGTTTTTCCACACTAAGAGTTTGGCATCTAGTGATTTCTTCATTTCTTTGCATTAGTTATGTCAAGAATTGTCTTAGCTTGTCAACCGTCCACATTTCTTGTTTCTTTCAATTAAAGAAAGTTCTTTCTTTAATTGATACATTTTATCTAATATCAACATATCAACACAGGTAATTTACTTCCAATGATAATTTCTATACTAAAATGCTATAAATTTTCACCTGTAGCATCCAGTTGTCGTAAAATTTTTTCCACTACTTCAATGGTCATTTCCCATTCTCAATCATTTCTTTTGATTGAGTTTAATTTCATTTTTTAATGATAAGAAGATTGCTATATTTCTCTTTTAAAAACTTTCTGTCGGAAAAATCCAAAAATTAAAAACTTTCTGTCGGAAAAACCCAAAAATTAATATAAACGAAGAGTGTTAAAGGTCAACAAGTGCGTAATTTCAAATGTACCAACAGTTAGTCAACGAGCGCTAGTGTTCTCTACAACAGCATTCCACAACGACCATAGCAACAGTCGAATCAACACGACAATCAACACTCAAGCAGCAATCTCAATTCTACGAGCGACAAAGGGAAGAATACTCAGTGATAAGTTATTTGGATATTCTCCGATAACTGTTTGTTCAAAATTGTTCCCCTTCAATAAATAATCTTTTTCTAACAGGAATTGTCGTTTTCGCAAAAATTTATTTTTACGATAGTACAGAGAACTGCAATGAAAAATCAAAATATTTAATTATGATGGGATAATATAGCTTCACTACCGCAGCTATAGCTCATGTACGAATTGTAGCATTACTCACCGAAGTGGCAATAATGCAAGGCAGAGTTTAGAACAATTAGTAGCATGGAGACAAATGCAAATATTGCGACGCCTGCGAAAAATATATGGTGCAAATAGTATTATAACATTTAGTTTTAGAAAACTTTTATTTGCAAGAGAACGAAACGATGTGAAAATCATTATTCTCTATTGTCACCTAGCTACTTCCGTATCTTTTTTTCTACCTCAATCAGACGACAATTCTTTAATACTCTGACACTATTATATTTTCAGAAAAACAAAAAATATGCTAAAGAATGAAAGAGTTAAACTTCTCGTCTCCAATTATGTAATTAATTTTATAATATGTAATCAATACGAGACATATATCTAACCTCGGAAAAATGGGAATTATCGATTTTTCTTTCTGAAAAAAAAAAAAAAAAAAAATGGATATCATAATACCCATTTATGTTCAAAAAAATTCTTTAGCTATTACCGCTGTTCACATAGAAGAAATCAGTATTTATTTCACTTCAAAATACAAATACTCCGATAAACATGGCAAGATTATTTCGGGCTTACTTCGGTTTCTTCTTGATACGCAAATCATTCGAATGCCCACACTTCTTTTTACGACAATTCGTTGCACGGGGTGGGAGGCGAGCATAGCACTAAAAATATATTGATTTGAAATTTATAAATTTTGCTAAAACTAAAAAGGATTTCGAAATTTTTGAAATATCCTTGGCTCAACATATACTGATTTGTTAGATAGAAAAAAAAAAGGACTGCCGAAACAACTTTAACAACAAAGAGAATGAGGAGGGGAAACTCGGGACACATGCAAATTAAATGTGAAAATTTATTTGCTGGGTCAAAGGCAACGCACAAATGTTATTCATATCTTCAAATTTGATTTCAAAATTAGACGTCAAAGAAGAGAAAAGAATCATTGTCCGCCAGTTAGCAATTATACTCCCACGAAAGATATTAATTAATGCCTTCTCATTCTTTTTTTTTTCTTGAAAAACTTTCTCTTACTTTCTGACTTGCTAAAACTTCACCAATCTCGAAAATGCAATGTAAATATAAATCAGTAATTTTGAGCAAGCATGTAACTTATACATTTATCGAAACTGCAGCTGAAAAATTGCTAGAAAATTTTGGAAAAAAAAAACTTTGCCACAGTTTTACTCACCTTACGGCAAATTTGCTTTTCACAGTTGTACTTTTGAGCAAGCTGCCGAAGAGAAGGCTCAATGATACCACCACGAAGACGAAGGACCAAATGAAGTGTAGATTCTTTTTGGATATTGTAGTCAGAGAGAGTACGTCCGTCTTCCAGCTGCTTACCTGAAATTTAAATTTCCTTGTTACGTAACAAGGGAAATTAAACATCTGATATTACATATTTTATATTCCAATATTTATGGATATGCTTTTAATATCTCGAGTAATTGGTCTAAATCTTCACTACCCCATAGATTTATCAACTATTGGTCACTATTTTCCCTATTTCTTATTTATATTATATAAATACTATTTACTTCCTTATTTTATATTGAAAATGTAACGTTAGTTAGCACAAGCAGAATCATTACAGCTATACATCGATGGTATTTTAGTGGACATTTCCGGTCCTTTTATAGTTACTATAATTGCTGATAAAATATATTGCAATATTACTATATTATCCTATGTCAAGGCAGTACCTGCAAAAATCAATCGCTGCTGATCTGGAGGTATGCCTTCTTTGTCCTGAATCTTCGCTTTTACATTTTCAATCGTATCCGAGGATTCGACCTCAAGCGTAATTGTCTTACCAGTTAAAGTCTTCACGAAAATTTGCATAGTTTAATCTGGAAAATTCAACAACAATTTATCCAAATTGATTTAAGTGAAAAAAAAAAAAGAGAAATTGGAATATCTAACAATTAAAAAAAAAAGAAATCCAGCAATTGGAATATCGCTAAATCCATAATTCTTGGGGAAAAATACTGTCCAAAGATTCGCAGACCAAGATTTCTTCCGTCCTATTTCTTATTTGAATAACCAAAGATATGACACCAACAACTGACATAAAATGCTACATCCCACAAACCCAACACCCTCCTATCTATGACCTATAACCTAAAATCGATCCAATACTCAACCAATGTTCGACGGTCTGAAATGCATCTATGTATGTCATCAATACATCTGAGACTCTATGAAAATAATTTTCTCAAAGCCTGCAATAAAAGTGGAGTCACGTCACCATCTCAATGGGTAATATTATGAATGCAAGAGTTAGATTTCTCATGAATACCAAATATTGGTCGGTCAAGAATTCTCAAATTTTCGATGGGTATCAAATATCGATTGGTCAGAAATTCTCAATGTTTAAATTAACAGAAAGATAAACGAGTGGTGTTTAAATAGTTCATAAAATTTGTTGTATTTATTAAAGTTAATTTATTGAAACTTATCAGAACTCCTCTATACATATTATTCAAAGTATCATGAATGCATGTCATTTAGTAACACTTTATTATTAATTTATGCATACTTTTATAATGATGATTATCTGCTCAAAATTTCATTAAATTAAATTATTCGAAAAAGAATAAATTCTTTTTATTTATATGTGAATTACATGAGGAAATAATTATTTGAAAGGATGGACTGAAAAATTAACAATTGCATGAATGGTGTAATAAATGTGTTAACAATTGCAGGATGATATGATATGTTGACAATTGCGCAGATAAAGTGATGGATACGTTGATATACAAAAAAGATTAAAGGCAATGGATTATTATCTATCAAAAATAAAAAATATATTATCATTCCATATTTGTTTATTATAAGCCAGCCAATCGATCGGTAAGCTATTTATTCGTTCAAAAAAAGATTGCAAAACGGTATCGTTTAGTTTGATCTTTAAATCTTTCAACTATCTTTGTCTGAAAATTATCCTTATAAATTTTGATTTTCAGATAAAATAGCATCATTTCTCACAAACTGCTTTTTCTTCTCTTTTCTTTCGAATCAAATTTTTGATGAAATTATTCGTTATATAAATTGATCAAATAAGATAAGTAAACTATGTCTTTTTTTCTTAACTAATGCAGAGCAAAAAATAAAAAATAATTGACCTTACCAAAAAGTGGGAAGATTTTTAGCTTGTTACAATAGGCAATGAATCACTTGTGACATAATGAGACTGTAAAATTTTTAAAATGTTCATTATTTTAAAATAATATTTAAAAGTAGTTATACAAACTTGTAAAATATAATTCTGATTATTTACTAAATTGATTACTTATAAGGGCATTTATTTGTTAATATTTACCAAAATGAAGTAAACTACAATTCAGTTTTTAATACAACGTGATAAGCAGAAGTAAACAATTTTTATCACCCAACGTGATAAGCAGAAGTAAACAGTTCTATCACTCAACGTGATAAGCAGAAAAAAACAAACAGTTTCATCATTCAATATAATAAGCAGAAATAAACAGTTTTGTCAATCAAAGTGATAAGCAGAAATAAAATGTTAATTTCATTTCAATCTTCATAAAATTTAAAGATTTAAAAATTTAAAGATTTTTAAAATTCAAAGGTTTTTACACAATTTTCTCAATCAGCAAGGGTCGAGAAAGAGCGAGAGGGAGAGAGAGAGAAAGAGGGAAAAAGGATTTTAAGATTTCATATTCATCACATATATTATTACTACATATGATATAAGCTTTACAAAGTATTCAAAACATATATTTATTCCTTAAATTTTAATTTTAATTTATATTAAAATTCCTGGAAAATTCAACAGCTATAATGAATTCTTTCAGAAATAAGAGAAGAATAGGAATTAAATTTAAATTTTAGTATGTATAGAAATTTCAGAAAAACTCAAAATTACATGAAATTTTTTTAAGAATAGTAGGGAGAGAGAAGGAAAAAGAAAGAGAAAATCGGACCTCTTCACAATTGTGAACAAATAAACCACCAAATAATCGTGCAATCGGAAGTCTAAATTGTGGAGTAAATTCGATCGATTCGCTGGATGGTACAGTGATAGCGGTGATAAAAGGTTCCGATTGTGGAGAGATTCTATCCTGTGCAGATTCCAATCTGTCATATTCTGATTGCAACCATTCTTCTTCAGTAGTTCTTGGCTGAAAGAAATTTTCATAATCAAAAAAAAAAGACAAAATAATGAAACTTTTTAGCTTATTATATTTTTTTATATTTTGCATAGAAGTTGAAAAATTTTTATTTTCTCTAAAAAGAAAAATTGATATGATAAAAAGAAAAAAGAATTTTATTTCATTTTGTATTGTAGCATTTATTTTTCAAGTTTTTTTTTTTTTTGCTATAAAGATGTTTGGTATGTTTTGTTTGAAAATTCAAACAATTAAATCGATCATAATGAAGGGAGAAGGAAAAATGAAGTTTAATTTCCGATGTTTGGATATTTCGTAAAGAATTTAAGCAACATATCGTTGATCAATTAGTCAATATGATATTGAAAGAAATGATTATTATGGATAATAAGTTAGAAATGAATGAATTATGAAGACCTGAGGTGGTGTTTTGGTTTCAACTGTCATTGTTGGTGGAACAGCGGTAGTAGCTGAAGCAGTTGGCATTGAACCGGTGATTTCGCTACCAACTGGTTGTGGTACTATCGTTGTTTGATCTAATTTCTCAGGAGTTACAGGTGCTGGCTGAGACAATGGAGGATAAAATCTGGATGCTGGACCAAATTCTGGTACAGCAGGAAGCGGTGGATAAAATCCGAATGGTGTACCTGTTCCGACTGGTAACTGAGGGAATGGATAGGTTATGGATGGCGCACCAGTTCCAGGAGGTGGTGGATAGAATCTGGGTGCTGCACTAACTCCAGGTACGAATTGAGGCAATGGATAGAATCCATGTGGAATGAATCCGGGTGGCATTCCTGGTGCTGCCTGAAGCGGTAAATAGAATCCAGGTGGTGCACCAGTTCCGGATGCTGTTTGAGGCGGAAGATAGAAACCAGGTGGTGCTCCTCCAAATGCTGGATGAAATCTAGGCATTGGAAAAATAACCCGGGGAAACTCATGTATATTTGGGGGAGCAAATCGTCCAGATAAAGTTGGCGGAAAATTGGGATATACAGATGTTGTTGATTCATCCACTGCTAAAGAATGACGTCTTCCTGATGCTGCGGAGATTCCATCAGGTGGTAATTCTTCGGTTATTTGCTGGATAGAATCATGACGATCGTGTAGATTCCCTTCCAATAACTGGCTTTCCTGCAAGGGTTCCATTGTCTCACGTGATACTTCTGCAGAAGTTACTTTTTCAGGAATTTGTGGCTTTCGGATTCGTTGAGAGCGCGAAAATGGGTCTACTCGTTGTCGTCGATATTTTCGTGGAGTTGAATGAGCTCGAAATAATTTATCTTTAGGACCTTTCGTTGGAGTGATAGTTGGTTCTGTACTGCTCTGAAACGACGAGTCTATTTTTCTTAGTGGCACTGGCGCTACTGAAGTTGATTGTTGGCCATTTATTGTTCGTCTTCTGGACTTACGAGAATCAACAACTAAAACTTCAGACAACGGTCTCGCTGAAGCCCGAAATACTTTTGGCTGTCTACGTTTGTCACGACGACTTGATTGTTTAGGCGTTTGCGACATTATTCATTCACACCTATAGAAAAATATACGAAGCATTGCAGAAAAAGAATGAATATTTGAATCATTGTGATAATATCACTATTCAATAATCGTATTATTCCATCATGTTAGTGTATCATACCGTACTACTTCATAATGTTTGTTAATTAATTACATTCTTATATATCAGCAATATGATGGTAGTATCACAATGAAATTATAATAATCTTGGCCAATTGTACAAATGGTACCATTTCTGTAAAAATGATATCATTGATGTATAAATGATACCATTATTGTACAAATGATACCATTGCTACACTAATGGTACCGCTGCTGCACAAATTATACGATTATTGCACAAAATGATACCATTGCTGTATAAATTATACCATCTTAGTACAAATGGTACCAGTACCATTTTTGTACAAATGGGATTGCTGAGATTTTTTTGGCAAAGTTCATTGCTAAATATATACTTTGAAGAGAAAAAAAAAAAAAAAAAAACATTTCTGGTTCAAAAACTACAACATGAAAAGTGAAAATATTCGGGAGAAAAAAGAGAAAGGAAAGATTAGTTAAAGAGGAGAGAAAAAATTCCAAAAAAAGAGCATTGATATTTTATGATAAAAAAATAATGAAATATCATTGGACCAATACATTTGAAAAAAACATGCACCGAAATGATTAAAGTTTGGAATGGAAAGATAGCTAAATGATTTGAATTGATAAGAAATCTAATAAAGGCTAAATTGATCACAAATAAGCAAAGATAATCACTATTAATTGATAATCGTTAAATTAATGACAACCGTAGTGACACCAAAATCATCAAGATCCCAACCTTAAGACCCAGAAAGAATGGAAGAATTATTTCAACCGCACCAAACGAATAATTAATAAAAGTTGACCACTCGACAATTTTACATCATTTTTATCAATAGATTTCTAGCATTGATATGCAAATATAAAATTTAATTGCAACTTAATTTATATATAAGTACATACTTCTATAGTCAGATTAATCAATTTAGTCTTCCCTTTTCCTGCAAATCCAATATTAAGATTTTCAAAAATTTATTACTAAATTCGAAACTTTTGTACTGAGGTTTATTTTATCTTATAAAATAAAAAAAAAATGAATTTCAATATTTATCTTTTATCATTATTTTACTGCGGTAAAAAAAAGATGAAACGATTTATCTAAAAGCTAAAAAAGTTAAAAACTAAAACGATCAAAAAGAAAAAAAAAGAATTATTGGCATTCTAAGCTCCTGTTCAAATGTTAAACTTTAATACAAATTATACGAAAATTAGCTTCGTCCCTCAAGCCAAATAATTCATATAACCGGATCTTCTCCATAATAAATGTTTGATTACAAAATGCTAAAAGAACTGTTTCCAGTAATTATCGATCGTCTAATATATCCAAATTAAAATTAAAAATTTTCATCAAAGCTTTACGTGATTCGGATTTGTGAATTTTAATCTGGGGAAAAATAAATATTGATGATCGGTAGCCAATACCAGTTATCAACTCGAATCAAATCTCTTAGTGACAAAGAAGCATGCGCAAAATCCCGATGCTTCATCAAATTTTAGAATTTTAAATAAAATTCAGAAAAATTTGACATAAAGAAGAGTAGGATTCGGTGCATATTTAAAAAAAAAAAAACAAAATCCAAATGTTCGAAGGCAGATAAGTTGGAAATCATCAGCTGTAATCCGGATGTCATACGACATGAGTCATCTCGATAATCTTGACTATCTGCGTTTGTTAATTGGAATCAAAGATCTTTTTTTATTATTGCGGAATGAAGAAATCAGCGGACAAAAAAAAATGAGATAATAAACAAAAATAATTAAATCCATTATAAAAGTAAAATAAGCTGGATATAACTGATGATCCATACATCTGGAAGCAGACTAATTACCCGGAAAAGTGATGAAATATTCCAAAAAAATGCAAATAAAAATCCAGAAGATCACAATTGAAGTCCTTTTAGACATTCTAAATAATATTTAGATAAAAAAACTCGTTAAAAAGTTCTCAACTAAATATTTAATTAGCAACTAAATCATAATAGGCTAAAATTAAATCAATATGCAAATTAAACATAATTTATTACAAACATAAATGTAATTCAAAGTGAAGATCTCGACTTGTGGCTTAGTATTAAAAATTTCTAACAATATTTCATAAAATTCCATGCTCGAAATGGAATAAAAACTGCGCATTAGGACAAAAATCAACTTTAACAGTGATAGAAGAGCAGAAAGGCAAACATCTTTCTGATTCCGGAAGAAAATAAACGCCTTGTCGTTGCGAAATAGACCAATTTGGTCGCTTACCTATTTCAGGACTATTTAAAAGCCCACTAGTTAACCGGTAACCGTTGTGCAACCAGTCCATCCAGAAAACGATAGCATTTGTGCCAATTCTAGAATATGAAAAAGTTCGCAAATTTTTCCGAATAATATTTTTAAATTCAAAATTTCTGTTGTTCGAATGGAACAATTATTTCACTTAACATTTAACCATTGAAAACTTACACGGAAGAAGTAATTTTTGTCATAAAGGATTCACGAGTAGGAGATGCATTAAAATCGAATCGAGCAACTATAACTGGTTCCCCAGTTATGATGGAAGGATATTCCCATAACGGTTGAGGTTCAACCATTGCATCGACAGCACTTCGAGCTTTATTAATCACATCATCAAAAGGAGTCAAATCAAAGTTTTCCATAATACCGAATGGAGCTGCTATTTTCCATAAGTCATCGAATTTAACTGGCATTGCATATATTATGCCTTCCTGCAAAATTTTGTCAAAGATTAAAAAGTTGTTTCCGAATTCTTTCCAATAATTCAAACTTTCTTATCATAAATGAACTTAGTTTCTTATATATATCATGGAAATTGATGAAATAAAAATCATACAAACCCTTGGCGACAATGAAAGATTTCTGGATTCGAAAGATGTTAACAGTTTATGTGTCATAAACCAAAAACATATATTATGCCATGGAAGAAAAGAAAACAAATAAAACGGTTCTGATACAATGACATCAACCTAAATATAAAAATTCTTTTTCATGTGAATAACTTCGAACAACGTGATTTCTAAAATTTCCAACATAACCATCATTATAATCTGCTATAAAAACCTACTTCATTAGAAGGAATAGAAGCATAATCTTCACAAATATGGACATTCTGTATATCATTTTCAGCAATGTAAGCCGAAATGACTTCGACAAAATGAACATTTGGTTCAACAATTCGGACTGTTTTTGCATATTTTGCAAGCAATAAACTTATAAGTGAACCGTCGTCAAGGTTAACTACCGATTTTCCTGTAAAATTCTGTAAAAAAATTAGATAAATTATTCGAAAAAGATCTCCGCTTCTTAGCTTGAACAATCACATCACTAATATGATCATGAAACAAGTAGATGAAAAAAAAAAATGATCTATTGTATAAAAAATAATTCAATTATTTGTCAAAATAATTGGAATGGGACATCGATCATAATACTGAGAAATTAAACGGAAGAGAACTTTCGAATAATGCTATCTAATCTATTCAAGCATAAGTTAACTTATTATTACACATCGATTTATCATAAATAAAAAGAACGACTTTTTTTGAATAAATTTTTCCTATTGATCTTCGTCTGTCTGATACTCTTTTACTATGCATCGAAATATGGACCGCAAAATAATGTCACAAGAAATACAATGATTTTCTTTATAAAAAACCTTTAACTAAACTTAAAGTGAATAAATTTAAAGATAAAAAATATATTGAAAAAATAAGTTATAACCGTTAAAAAAGAAATGCACGTGATGGAGTAGATGGATATTGCAATAAAATTGTTTCGAAAAGTTTTAGGATAATATGATTTTTCAAGTAATACTATAACAAAATACGTGTCCGGAATTTTTAATAAATGGAATCAGAAATGAAGAAATCTCAAGGAAATTCAACTTGGGAAAAACATAATTTTACCTTTTTCAAGAAATGATCGAAATCAACATCCTCATCAAGTTCATTTAAACGATAAATTGCAGTCCGTGAGCAAGCAACATGCGCTTTACATCGACAGTAATTGGGTTCAAAGGTATGAGATCTAAATATAAGACTAAATTTATTCAGCTAGAAATTTTCAAATTTAATGTAAAAACTGATTTCCAATTGAATGAGAACTTTCGGTTATATTTTTATTACTGAAAATGAAAATTCAGAGACACATACTCATTTTGAACCGCAGAAAACCAGAAAGAGAATTCGTCATGAGAACAGCGAACCGAAACCGACTGTTTTTTTCGCACCTGAATACTCTGAGGAAGATAATAAACACCTTGCATCCAATGGTCTCGCCATTTTGCCTCCGTGTTCCATCTTTCTGGCGCCGTGCTTAATATATTCTGTCCTGGAAAATAATTGTGGAAGATGAAAAAAAATATTGCAAAACAAAACATTTCTTTTTTTTTGTTTTTTAAACAGAACATATAACGAGTTCAAAATCAGAAAAAGACAACTAATATTTCCATAAACTTTGTGTACTTACCCGTACCATCCATATCAAGTTCCCACCACATCAAAATCGCTTCAAATCTCCCGTCTAATTGAGCATCAAATGTTTTAATAAGTGTTTCATTATATTTAATAGAAGGACCATCTTCAAAATCGAAACTGCAGTTCAATAAGTAATGTTTTCATAGTTAGAAAAGATTCGATTCAAATAAATATTTTGACTTTCTGATTTCTTTAAGATCACACGTTTAGCGATATATCTTATTCGTTCAGAAAACATAAAAGTTTTTCTATGCCCTATTTCGCAATAAGAAAAAAGATTTGGTACTTCAAACTGATTCAAAATTCGTTCTTAAAGAATAGAACTGTAAAGACGAAACATCGAAAAGTAATGAAATAACCTGAAAGCCACAAATGGTTCAGCAAGAACGCAAATTTCTTCTTCTGGCACTTCTGAAAGGTGAATATCGTGTACAGCTCCAGCACCAGGACAAAGTTTGCTAGATTCTGGAACTTTCAAGTTCCGCGACGGAAGCCGATGAAAACGCATAAGGAAAT
Organism: Onchocerca lupi; assembly: GCA_028564675.1. Lineage (NCBI taxonomy): Eukaryota > Metazoa > Nematoda > Chromadorea > Rhabditida > Onchocercidae > Onchocerca > Onchocerca lupi. Next base: position 32,565 of record JAOVVO010000474.1, read on the forward strand.
CACTTTGTACAGGAACTAAGAAAATTCGTGCTGACGATGGAACCACTCTACACCCGGGCTAAAAATGAACCTTAAAAAAATAAAAAAATAAATTAAAAAAGAATAGAATTTCAAGAAATTTGAAGATTAGATCGAAAGGTGAGCACCACAATGTTGTCCGGTTGGCTAGTTATAACAGTTAATTTAACTGCTAATGTAGTCATAACTGTTAATTTTGTAAACTTTCAAAGAAACCAAACCTTAACCAATTTTTGATGTGCTTCCTTGAAAGTTCGCAATGCGCCTTCACCAATTAATTCAGTGTCAAACACTTCAGCAACAATTACATCTGCTTTTTCAATAGTACTAACTACAAAAAAAAAAAAAAAAAAAAAAAAAAAAAAAAAAAAAAAATCTGTCATAAATCAAAACAAAATTTCAAAGAAAAGAAAAAAAAAAGTTCTGCCAACTTTCTTCATTCGTCAATTCCGTTGATCGGGATGCAATTAAACGTATTTGTCCTTCATAGCCATTTTTTCGAACAATTTCTTCCGCGCAATTCGCCATTGGTTTCAGCATTTCTAGAGCTGTCACACTATCAGCACCAGCTCGTATAGCCATCATTGACAATAAACCAGTACCAGCACCAATGTCCAAGACGTGAACTTTTTCGTTCTTTTCTTTAAGCTAAAAAGATTAACACAATAAAATCACATGAATACATGATAGCACTTTTAAAGTTGAGTTTATTCTAAAATTCTAAAATCATTACTAATTCATTCTAAAAGATCAAATACTTCCAAAACCGGAGATAACCTAGAATATCAAGTGTTCTTTGGAATGAGAAAAAAAAAAGAACCAGACAAAATTCAATAAATCAGGCGAAAGGAAAGATCTTCCATCCTTAATTCTTTCCAATGTTTAGGATTGTAGAAAAATCACAAATAGACTTTGCATCTCATTTCTATTTGAATTGGAAATACAATGAATGATATAATATATGTTATCTTAATCAGACATACTTGACTAATTACTAATTTTAGTCCAAGCTCATATTTCTGATTTCTTTCAAAATCATGAATCATATCTCCAAATCCACTACGAGCAATTTCTTGAGCCAGATCATAATTCTCATCCGTAACTTTCCATGTCTGTTGTCCACTAATCGGATCGATCGTCTCCAAAAACATCTGAACATAAGAAAAGAAATTGGGAAAATGACTGCAAACAAAAGGAAAAGAAGAAATTACTTTGGCTTATTACTCTTCCAAGCAGAAAGGATTCAGCGGCTAAATACGAAAAAGTATTGAGATCTGTTCTGATATTCTCATCTTTACATTACAATTAAAAATGAAATCAGAACCAAACTAAGAATCAATTTTTTTTTTCATTTGTCTTATTTCTATATATACAAACTATTGCACTTCGATGTATAGTAACACAGAGAAAAATTTCAAGATTTTCCAAATATTTCATTCACTCTTAAATTTCCATTACTCTAATTTACCCCACTTTCGAAGAAATCATGATTATATTTGTATATGCATAGGAAAACTATACAAAACATAAATATTACCTTAGCTCCGTGCTTCTTTCGTAAATAGCCTTGAATTCCAGCTATACAAATTTTAGGAAACAAAATCCTTGAAAATGTTCGACTTACAGTTGACGCTATTTTTACAAGCAATGTCAAACTGATAATTCTGAAAAGATCTCACGAATAAATAAATGTAATCTAACAGATGGTTTAACATATTTTTATATTAACATATACGGTCAATATGTATATCATTCAATGTTTGCCTAATCTATGTACATGCATTTATACAATGTACTTATACGCTTGCGCTTATTTTTAAAAATTTATATGTATATATATATATATATATGTTTATTACTCTGTCTGTTTGAAATTTCAAAATCAAGAAGATTCACCGAGAATGTAAATCGATAATCTGATATAAAAAATAAGGATTGAAAAGATCTTTTACTACACAAAATATTATGTTAAGCGAACATGAAACTGAAAGTCCAAAGAAAAATTAAAGTGATGAATAAATGAAACAAATCATATTAAATATAAGTCAGAAAAAATCCATATGGTTTCAATAAAAAATTTAGAAAATCATGGATCTAAATTCAAATCATCGAAAATAACTCTTTTTTTTTTTTTTGAAAAGATAGCACATATAAGTGTCGAAGATAGCGAGCCTGAATTTATGGCAGCCACCGACTGAATCAGTAGTATGATAGGGTTCGATCCAAGAATATCAATTGTCACCGTAAAAAAGCATGAATCGGAAACTCAAGTAACTCTAATGATATTCATAAAAATATTCAGCAAAACTGAAATTCTTCGTCGAAAAAACAGCAGAACAAATGAACACTCTTTCAGTAAATAAGCAATAAAAAAGGGAGGAAAATCATCACTAAAATTTAATATCAGCAAGTGCAGAGGTAACTTTCTCAACACGATGATCTTCTGTTTGTTCGTTCTGGATAGTTCCAATTTTTGATATTCTCCCGTCATTTTGCACAGCTGTTTTCGACATGACACTATTTCTTACAGAACATCTCTGTTCCTCATTTTGTTTTTCCTTCTCAATTTTCTCACAGAACATTTTATGATTATACCAATCCATTTTTTGGCAGTCCAGATGACAGTAGTATATGTTCTGAAATAATGTAAGGTAAATATAAAGTAAAACAGTTTTTATTAATTTTTATTAATCTCCACTTAATTTAAATGAGTTTATAAAAAACCATTGAATGCCATCCTTAATATGTGAAATGAACGATTTAATATCTAGACTAGATTTCATCAAACAATAGTTGAAACTAATAAAAGATAAATAATTAAAAGTGATAAAAGATAAGAAAATCACCTTACAGCACCGCTTAGTTGAAGTAACAGTACCACAAGTCGCACAAAAATGAGCTGTTTCTACCATTCGTTGTCCCGAGAAAACTGACATTATCACATAAAACGCATCCGGCAAATTACCCTGAACAATCACTCCACAAAATGAGATGCTTTTACCATTCGTTATATTTAATCAAAATGTTTAAAATGTAAATTCAAATTAAGAAAATCGTACTGACATAAACTTACAAATTCAACAGCTGCAAGATTTTTGACAAGTGCCTGGAAAAGTAAACAATGGTGATATGGAAATGCTTGAACAGCATTTCTCAGAAAGCGTTCCAAATTTGGTCGTATCCGATCGGTTTGTTCCATTTTCAACAATTGTTTCACATAATTCCTGATTATTGTTGATGCTTTATGCCTTTCCTTTTCTAAAATTGCTTCCACAAACTTGCACGTTTCTCGTACGGTGTAAAAAATTAACCATAGCTTCAATGACATAACCTAAAGTTAAAAATATATATATATGTATATCAAAAATGTATACAAAAGCAAAAAAAATAATAGCAAACAGCAAATAACGAATAATCTATCATCCAGAATTTCATCCTGGATGATTCAAAATCTTATCATCTCTATTTTACATTTGATACATTTTATACCATTTTGACTTATGAATGAACCTTTTCCTTTACTCAAGAAAAAATTAAGGAATAGATCATGAAAACTCTAAATTACGCGTACCTCATTAGATTCTTTGCATCGTAATTGCCTCTCAAAAATTCTATCCAAAACATAACAAAATTTCTGACGATCTTGCCATATTATTTGGTAATGATCACGCAGAAAGAGCATAATCTGAATGAGTATTCTCCCATTAATCGATAAATAACATTTACACTACAAAAGACACGAAAGATCTATTCGGAAGTTATTAGAAATTATCTTCCATAGTTGTGGAGAAACAAAGAAGTCATGAATACTATAGAGAAATGAATAAATTATCATAAAGTAATTATCACTTCTTTAAAAGAAAATAAATTTTTGAAAATAATTTTTTTTTTTTTTTTTTAAATAACGATGAAAAATCAATTACTTACCCAAATAGGATGTATTATATGAGTTTTGATCAAATCATGCAACGCTTGGGAAAATTCTTTCGGATAAATTTTATCGCTATTATCTCCTTTAGGATGCAGTAGCTTCTCGATTTCATCCAGCGCTATATAATTGTTAATAATACTAACGCATTCATGCTGTCCTGCAGAATATCGGTCAAAAAGCTTAACATTTTTCATTATGATATTCTTCCTATCGAGACGAATGAATTGGGACACATCATTCTCATGTCAACAAGTAACAACACAATATATAGTGAGCAAAAAAATTTAAAAAAACTAAAAGTTAAAAAATTAAGAAAAAATCCTTATTTTAAAAACAAAGGAATCTAAAAATTTTTCAGAATGAAAAATCAAAAAATTTAAGAATGACACTGAACATTCATTCAGTTTTTTACTAGGCGAAAATACTTTGCCTGTCAACTTTCTATACTAAAACTTTTGACTGTTCCAAAATTTTTTCTCTTCTTCAAAGAAAATTTCTTTTTAATTGAAAACTACGCATGAAATACATATGAGAATATAAAGCAAAAAACAAACCAACAAAAGCTGCCATTTCTGCGGCTGTTTTGCCAATTGCATTCGTCGAATAAACATATGCACCATAGTCTAATAATAACTGACAGATCCCTATAAGATAGACACGATATCATACCTTCAGTAATGAAAAAATAATTTTCTTATTAAACAAGTTAATAAAATGATAATTCAAACGAACAAATAACAACAAAATAATGAATTTTATTTAATTAACAACAACGATTAAATATACTTTTTTTTTTTGCAAGGTCTAATATAACAACACAACTAAGTTAGAACAGCTGAGGTTAAAACTGAAAATTGCTTTCTGAATAGATGTTATAGAAATTAACTACTAAAAAAAAAAAAAAAACCTTGATGTCCAGCAATCGCTGCAAACATGAGAGATTTATAACCAGACTCATGAATACTGTTGTTTGGATCAACACCGTTTGCTAACAAAAATCGAACCACATCTTCAAGACCTGACCAACTGGCTTGATCCAGAAGCGACATACCAGTCTGAAACAATATACAGTTATTACTTGAAGAGATAAAACTGAAAGTAAAATACAATATTTTTTAACGATTCGAATTAAAATTGCTTCACCACATTTTAACTGTTTCGTTATATTACCCTTTACACAACAGAGGCGTTTGCTATCGCAAAACTATGCAGTTGCGAGACTTCTAGTTTTAACAGTTCTCACTTTCATCAATAAATAAATAAAAAATATAATCATCCATTTGTTTTCATATGCTATCCAGTACTTCACTGTCATATGAATGGAGATAGTCAGTAATAGTTAAGATCAAAATCACAATTAAATTTTAAGCAAACCTTGTCAGTGTGATTAAGAGGAACACGCTTACTCTTCAGAATTTGCAACACTTCTTTCGCATTCTCTGAATAGGAGAGAATTTGAAACTCCCAATTAGCCACTCAAGTTTCAATTTTATAAACTCAACTTTTTTTTTTTTTTTGCCTAAACAATCAATTCATTTCCGGATATTCAGTTCACAAAATAACGAACTACCAAACTGCAAGCTGATTTTCCCAAAAAGCTAACTTATCGTTTTTTTTTTTTTTACTTTCGTTTAATTAATCACTTTTTTCATTAATTCATCTGTGACTAAGATTTTCATTATCCTAAAGCTTCAAAAGCATAGCCATTAAAGATCTTGATTGCATGTTATATATAAAATTCACAAACAAAATAAAAATGAAACAAATGATGACAGAGTAAGATAACTTGAAATATTACTTTCTTTGATCAGATCGAATACTCTTTCAGCATCTTCTTCCGAACCATATCTCTGCATTATTGTTACGGCTTCCAGATTACTAATCCTGAAAAACTGCAAAAACTTCAAATCCGAAATTATAATTTTATGGATGATAAAATTAGGAACACTGAATCCTTCGGAGATTTTTGTTAACCCAAATTTGTGAATCGACCAGTAATCATAGGGAACAATTTGTATGATTTGATAGAAAAAGATTGACTGTTTATTATAATTCTCTTATTTAAAACTGACAGACTCATAACTTTTCCGATAAAATACCAGTTTAATCTCATCTTCATTTTTGCTTTTTTTTTTTTTCGAGCTCTCTAATAAAATCTGAAACTACAGGGGACCAGTGTCTTGTCATCCAAAAATATCATTAAAAAATTTTGTCTCAGAAGCAATCAAAACCTGTGAATTAAACAATCTATAAAAAAAACTAATAATAATATCTATTGATGAATGGATTAATTTATCATACTTCCCGAAAAGCATGATATTTATGAAATGAAGAAGAGCTGTTGTTGCTAAGGTAACGAAGAATAATCAATTTCTATTAAATATTAATTACTCGATCTCTTTATTCATATAAGCAAGACTGTACCATGCAAAATAATTTATATGTCAGTAACTACATCTAATTTAATCAATTAATGAGTTGTTTACTTCAGAATTATCTTAAAATTTAGTATACAGTAATAAAATTCCAATCTAGTCCTACATCTTTGTATGTGTTTACTTTTCTGAAGCGTGAAATAATCTATCTACTACGAAATAATTAGAGTTTCCGAGCAAGCAGTTTGTTTCTGCTTTTGCTAAGGGTGGCTTATCTTCCTTACTACATTCATTTAATTAAAAATACTCTCAATTTTCGAGTTTCAAGTCAAAGAATTATTATATTTGCTTCTAATAAAAAAGTGAGACAGAGTTGAAGTGGTAAATAAATTTTGTCTATAAAAAAAATAAAGATGTAAAACTGAATTTTCAACATAATTTTACCAATTATACTGCACTTTCGTTCATTTATACAACTGCCGAACAAACATCGAAAAGCATATAGATCGAAACTTGCAGAAAAAGAACATATATAAATTTGATTGTTCTTGTCGCATAATTGATCATTCAAAATACTTATCTATCATACTTTTTTTCCAAATCCATTTCTTCTAGCCAATAATCTACAAATAATGCAGTATAATGAGTAATTGTAGCAATAATAGTTCTAAGATTATAACATAGCAAAAACGAAATCAATAAGAAATAATGAAAAATGTTATGATTTTATAGAGAAAACCAGAAAAAGAAAATTAATAGAAAAAATTACGTTGGAATGCCTGACTTAACTATTAAAATGCTTCAACTGCTTGAACTTGAACTTGATAAATCGTTGTTTTTTAAAAAACAAAAAAAAGAAATTGATTAGTCGCACAGTGACAGTACGATGCATTGAAAGATTCCATCAAATAATATATATACATAGCTATTTCCAACCATCCATTCCTCTTATAAAATTTCCTTGCATACAAAAATTACTCTCTTTGTGTCATATTTTTCTGACCGAAGAATATATCCAAATAATGATGAAGACTTGATAATTTGTATCCATCGAAAAAAAAAAAGAAAAATATGATAATAGAATTTAAAAAGATAACTTATTTCTATTTTCCTTTCTCTGCTTGGTGAAATTTTTAGGATTTAAAATAAATAAATGAATGAAATTTAAAAAGTAACAATAATTAAAGATTACCAACAATACACTTTTAATCGGTAAAAAAAAAAACAACATACTTTGAAAAGTTTTTGTTATCTCATAAAAATTATTAAAGCAATTTTCTGTAGAAACAAAGGCCATACTGCTTTAGCAATCCTTATGAAAAAACAAATAACTCAATTACACTGTTAAAATATTAATGATGCAATTTCATCAAAAACAAAAAGACTTTCTATTCGTATTAACAAGTGTTTTTCTGAAAAGAATCAAGATTACACAATAAGAATGAAAATTTTATAAAGAAACGTTTATCATCTTACTTTTTTTGTCATTTTTATTTTTTTTTTCTTTCTCGCTGCTAACAATTTCACAAAACTTATGCAAAAAAGTAAAAAATATACTTAGATATTCGGGAATAAAATTTTATTTCGTAGACCTAATTTTAGTTATAAATTTACAAAAATATCAGATTTAACTTTTAATTTTCTTTTTGAACAAGACAATAATTACATAGTTTATTCTCATCGAGACATGAAAAATAGGTATAATTATACTGAAGTAATTTGAATAACTATTTCACATTCCTATCAAATGCTTTCAAACATTAATCTACTGATGAAAAAAATCATAACCTAACGAATGAGCTATCATCGTGATAGACATGAAGTAGCACAGTGACAAACATGAAGTGTCATAGTGATTAACCTGAGATAAATCAAACCATAGGTTTTTGTATCCATGGAGCTCTTCTACTATTACGGTGCTTATCATCTTCTTAGACGATGTCATCTCAGATTTAGTAACTTATACGATTATCTTCAGTGTTGTACTTTCGAGTACTGAAATGAAGATAAACGAAAAGAACCCAGTATCTGGAGAGAATCCATCGCCCGTGTATGATAGCAAAGAACCTAAATTAACCATGCTTGTACTACCCTGAGACATTCATTAAAATGTTTATAACTTACCATATTTTCTTCGAAAAATCTAAATAATTGCCGGCAATTACTACCTGTATAGGTTGCTCACATTAGCTAGTAAAATATAATAACGGACAGTAATTTTATAAAATTAAATTTTGTGAAATAGTAGCAACAGGTAACTTCGTATCGTATCATTATTAGATTTTTCTTTTTCTCGTTCCTTTCTTTTTTCCTCCTAACTTATTTCTTGCTCTTACTTTCTGAATATATCTATAATCATCTCCAATTCCTTTATTGTCATCACTTTATCAACAAATCTGTAATTCAATCTCTGATTCTTTGTCTTCATATTTACCATGGTTAAGGAAAAAAAAAAATTTATTTCCATCTAATCTTTCAAAAACTTTAAAATTTAGTTCTGTCATAACCGTACTATTTTTATGGGCTTAGATATTGTTTTTTGTAATTGCAAATATTTCACTTTTACCAAAAATATAATATGCATAATCATATGCTTACTTATAGTCTACTTTCATAAGAGCATTGCTGATGCTCCTCTCCCTGTCGACTAGCACAATATCACATCGCAATTCATCCATTATATAAAATTAAATTTTGCAAATTCCAGAAAAGTAAAGTATTGATTTGAATGGCACAACATCTTCATAGTTTTATTTTTCTCCTTTTCATACATTCTTTGTTTTAAATTCCACTGATAACTGGAATAGATCGTAACTTTCTCTTCATCAACTACTGTTATTTACAGTCAGTATTCATCAGTTTTGATTAAAATATCGATTGAACAATCCATAAGATACTCGACAAATGAAACAACATCGAAATTGAATATTGATGTGATTGCGGGATTTCTATATGTTAGTCTCTTTTTATGATTTATAAGAAAAAAATAAAAAAACTGTATAATTAATTATCGTAATGCTTCAAGTGCAAATATTTTCGCACATTAAATTCAATTCGAAATCCAAAATTCTTTAACATTAAAACAAAACAATAACTAGAAGGAACAAAAATTACCATTTATTATTGGAAAAATTTGCTTTTTTTTTTTAAATCCTTCAAAATTTATTCATCTACAATCAAAATAAACAACTTTTATCGGGATCAAAAAAAAAAAAAGAAAAAGAAAAAAGTTTAAACATTTCTTTGCAAAATTGAAGAATGCAAAATGGAATGAAATACTTGAATTATCAGAACAATTCCTTACTGAAAATTGGAAAAATGCGTCCAGAAAAGAAAAGAAAAAAACTATTCCATACATCAGACAGTTTATAACAATAAAGAAAGATTATAAATGATAAAAATAAACTAAGAGAATAATTTTCTTGGTCTTCTAAAAATTGGGAACGAGAAGTTGAAGTTAACATCAAAAAGCAATATCTATTTGTACTTAAACAAATACCGAAAAAAGCAAACATTCTTCAATCATCAGGTTGTAATTCGCTGTAAGCACCTGAATTAACGGCATCAGCTAATTCGGTCTTACCAGCTTTTAACCGTTCACGAATCAACTGAGCCATCGCACGCTCTGTTCGTCTTTCCAATTTTTCCAATTTTTCAGCAATATCACGTTTCAAGTCCCAATCAATCTATTAACGAAGTATCATTAATTATGTTACAAAATTTGCAAAGGGCTGAAGTCATAAAAAAATTCACAAATTAATATACGCTATACAACTCGGATTATAATCTTAGTCAATCTCATTAATCTTAACTTTGAATGCATTTATTAGCTGTTTAATATGTTTTCAAAACAATTTGCATGTCTTGTTTGATAAAAAAAAAAGACAGGAAAAAACAAAAAATAAAAAAAGTAAAAGATGAAAAACAAAATTAAAAAAGAGAAATCAAGTAAGCGAACCTTCCGCGGTGCTAATGTTGTGATATCAATTTGTTCCACAGTGCTGGTATCTTGCGTGTCTGCTAACTGATCAGCAATCTCTTTCTCGACGGTGAATAAGTCTACGTCATTACGTCTACCACCCAAATCACTTTGTGGCTCGTAACTTCGAAATGTGAGCTTTGTCGACTTATTTGATGATCCAGAATCTTCCCCATTATCTAAAATCTTTCGATAGTCAATGGTCATAACTTAATTAATCTAGTAATCAATTCTTTACCAGTTACAGAACTTAAATTTGAGTTTCATTCCAATAGCTATTTCTAATCTTCACACTGTACCCTCCTCTATAACTTTATTTTCCAGCATCTATCCTTGATCCAACTTATTTATTACATCGAATAAAATAATGCAACAAAAAAATCCTAAATGAATAATCTTCATCAGATGATTGTTTTCAAGTAGAAAATTTACCTTCTTGTTGCATTCCTTCACACATTTCTTTCAATCTTCGTTTTCTTTCATTCGATTCTTGTTCTAAGCTAATACTCATTTCAGCAATATCTATATCTTGTTCTTCAACAATTCCATCCGCCATCTTTGATTCTTCACCACTTCCAAGTGTCATTTTGAACGATTTAGATTTTCCTAGTTTTCAAATCTCTTTAGAATACTTTAAGAAAATAGCATTTGAAAATGTAAACTTTTTTTTATCCATATACTCAAACTTGTCCAAAAAAATTTGCGAAATTTACATCTTCAAGAAATAACAGCAAATGTTTCTTCACGAAATAAATAAAAATGGAAGATGGAAAAATATATCTCCACCAATTCCCTCTTTAATTTCTTCTTTTCTTTTATATTACCATCTCTTTGCGTTTTATTACTATCAGAAATTCAGAAATAGAAAAGTTGATACAAACTTTGGACTTTTGCAACAACAAATTTCTGAAACTTTATTAAATCTGAAAAAATCAGATAGCATATAGTTTCCAATAAGATAAATTGCGATTTGAACAAGAAATACAACATTTTCAATTAACAGCATAAATAACTTTTCATTCATTTAATTCGAATAATTTAGACTTGTCTATAAGACAAAAGCAAACAGAAAGGAAATAATTTCTACAAAATGCTTTCTCTTCTATATCCAAAAAAAAAAATTTCATAAAGGATAACAATAGAAATGAAAAGTGTTAAATACTGTATTCGATAGAACGTTCCCTCAAATATTTGTAATAATCTTCCATTTTATCCCAGCCATTCTTCGGTACCCATCTATTTTTCATAGGCGGTCCATCACCTTCCTCAAGTCTATAAATATATTATTTGACATCAATTTACATATTCCAAAAAAAAAGGAAAATTGAAAAATACTTCTAATTTATGAAAGTAAATAGCATATATCAATATCAGCACTTGTTTTAATAAGCGGAAACTAATTTTCAATGTATTCTATGCTATGGATTTTTAAGCGTAACATTATTGTGATTTTTTTTTTTGTTTTACAACATTATTAAATTTAATAGAAGTGCAGAAAATTAAAGGAACTAAAAATTTCCACAGTAAATTCGAACACTGAAATAATACTCAACAAAACATAAATCGCTAAGAATCTATCTTTGATCAGCAAATGATAAGTTTCACAAAATACTACCCAACTATAGTCAAAAAATGAACTATCGCATAAAGAAATTATTGAGGGTGCTAAAACGAACAGAAAATGGATAAGACGAACGAACATTCCTTCCTTTCAATCTGTGTAAGCTTATGTTGAGAAAGTGGATTCTGTGGTACAATGAAAGGATTTTATTTAGATGGAAGAGTTTATCTTCCTATGTAATACAAACAATTGTTGAAGAATATCCAAGATAAATGATCAAAGGATTATTCTTGCTGATAATAGAGAAGATTGTCAATTTGCTGATTTATTGTAGAACTCTGCTGGATCGTTATGGAAGCTGATATGTTCTGGAGAAGTTGTAGCCAAGAATGATTCTTCTCCAAAACCTAAATCCCTATATATTCTTCCGAGGCTCCTCCTTTTTTCCTGATCTCCAATTTGTCACCTCATGACTGGCCGACTCATTATTGGTCGACTTCGCTTGTTTCTTTGTTGACCGAAGTATTCTGGCGGGAAATATGTTTGTCCCTTTGTTTAGTGGTTTGGAGAAAAACATGTTTATCGCGCTCTTTGAACTCTACTACTCCTTGATTATTATAATTTTCAGACTTTTCCGATCGAAGCAAAATTGAATTTTGAGGAGGAAAAATGTGAGGGTTATAGTGAAAGATATTCAGTTTCCATTTGAATTCGTCCTATGGCAGCACTTTTAGTTCGTAATGCAATGAATTCCTCTTGTTCCATTTCTTGCAATGGTTCCTCAGTGAGCTGGAATCATCATCAATCTCTTTTGCAGTATTAGTACCAATAGAAGTGGTAGTAATTTCTGATGTTGTCGATGTATCATTTTGATTACCACCATCAATGATACTATTAGAAGCTTGTGATAATTTGATAATTCGATGGCTCATCATCGAACTTAAAACATCAATTGTTGGACTTTGAGATTATGTAGTACTACTCTTGGTAGTTTTAGTCGTTGTAGGCATTGATTTTACTGATTATTTGAAGCTATCACCGGATAACATCAAATTGTTGTTGTCGGAAACGATTTCAGATTGTGATAACATTAGATTATTGTTGTCTGAAACGATTTCAGATTGTTGTCATGATTCTAGATTAGTTGAAAGGCATTCTGATGGATGAGATGATTCGTCAGTAATCGGAGAATCCTTAGGAATTGTTGTCGTAAATGACGGATACTTATTTGATGGTGATGTCAAATTTCAATTTTTGTACTGAGATTTCTAAGATTGGTTTTGATTCATGCGGACTTGATGGTGGTTGAATTGTTTCATCGATAAAACGATAATTAGGAATAGTATGATGAAATGATAAGGCGATTAATGTTCGAACTTCTGGATTTGTGGCACACTACCGGATGAATTCCCTGATGATGTTGAACTAGTACTCATTGAAATTGGTGATGAACTGCCAAAATCGGCATATACTGATTTCTCTTCGGAACTCTTCGAAAATCGTTTATTTTTCGCTGGATCAAGATTTGTTTGTTATCTTAATTAAGCAACAGATGATTAAGGAGTATGACTGGTTGTTCGTTTTGTTCTGCCTTGTAAAGCGGTAGCATTCGAGCAGAAAGATGATGATGAACTACTTTGAAGTGGTAAATAACTGGTACGAGATCCTTTATACCATTTGTAGTATCACGCGTAATTTCCAGTGTTATCGATGTTGTACCGGAAATTCTCCGGGATACTTTCGTACTACCACTTTTCGGTTCCAATAATCCGGAAATTTTTCCTGTTTCATCATTATTTTGATTGATCGATAATTTCGAATTTTTCATTTTAATCATTGTTATTTCTCAACAGGCATTTCCTGTTTTTCTCCCGCTCCACATGATTTACTTTTATCTTTATTTCCGTCAGAAAGTTTAATTTTGAGCATTTTTTGATTACAGTTATCAGTAGCATTGCTTGATGCGGAAGTTGATGGAGTTGTATTGATAGTTGATGACGGTATTGAGGTTTAGGTTCCGTAACTAGCAAAAGAACTACTTCGAGATGAATGTTCATTATTGTTCAATCTGGATGATGTTTTGACCGATGATGAATAAACACATACAGCGGATGCACGAAGTGCGGAAACTTTTGGTGATGCAAGTTTATATCCAGCTGCAGTTGCATTTGTGGTTTGCAGCGAATAACTTACCTGCTCCATGGTGAACTTCCCCAATAATTTCTGAATGTAATTGATCCCGGATGGTTTTGTCATGCTGGTGAAGCAATCGTTTGTCCGCTGCAGTCGTTAGCTCAGTCTCTTTAGTCGACCAAAGCATAAGCCATAGTGCTTCCTAATTTGACCTTTGCTTCTTTCCACAGCCAGCAAACTGATATCTTTCGTTTTGTTCGGAGGTGCTTTCTTTGAATTATTATTTCATAAAAATTATTGAGCATGGGAGCGAAAAAGCGAAAAAGGCTAACCTTACGAAAATATTAATGTATCGATATCTTGTAATTGTAATACGTTCACGTGCATGGCGTCTGTAGCCTTTGACAATTTGACACTGAATTGGAAATGCTTCTGCGACATGCATATCTGATGGAAATTCAATGTGAAGTTCTGCAGATGCTTTCTTTTTTGCATCAATTAGAGCTTGTCTTAAAATCATACATGCCTGAAACAGAAATGAATGAAGTTGAGTGAAATTTGAAAATTTTAACTTCGCATCGACTACTATTAAATTTAATAAGTAATATGGCGCATTTCCAAGCACGTCCTACCCACCATAAGTTAATCCTTTTTTCTATACGAATTTATAGAAGCTAATTAGAATAACTAAACTAAAAGTATGAAATAACTTTTTACAATAAGCAAACAAAGTTAAAAATTATATAGTGAATTTTGAAAATTTTTAAAAACCTTTTTGCGCTGTAATCTTAACTGTTCCATTGCTTCGTCAACATTCAAGCGCCAAACTAGATGACAAGCCATAAACATCCTTTTAGGACTACAATGGACCGATTCACGACAGTAATAAACTTGCCGTAAAAGTGGTAAACCGGTCTCAGGACTCACATAATTCGGTGGCCAAACAACCTAAAAAGTGTCCTTTTTTTTTAACACTGTAGAGCTCTCTAAGAATTTTAATAACTTCAAATTTCTTAAGATATAAAATACATCTTAAGAAATGTATCGATCGATTTTGATGCCTTAACTATGAAGTTCATAAAATATGGTCTCCAAATGGAACAGGAAATATAAAATCTAGAAATCATGTAATACTATCTAGAATCTGTAGAAAATTAGTACAAAATATAGAAAATCCGGAATAAATTCCTTTTTTTGACAATAAAGTTTGGCAGTAATACAATTAAGACGATTTTTAAAATCTATGAATGGCACATTATATGCTTTGAAAAGAAATAAAATTCAACCTTGTTATAGTAATTCCACTTTTCAGGGGTCATTACATTTTGACCAATCATAGGATGCGCTTCACCTTCCTCACCATCATGTCGTTTCTCCAAATCCCACTCAGGTGCATAATATAGTTTCGGCCTTATCTGTAATGATGACTGTTTTCAAAAAAAATCCCTGTTTCATCAATGATAATTACTTGAAAAATTCACATGAATATTTAAATATTGATAAATCATTTATATCAAATCCGTATAAAAAATTTTCATTTTAAAAAAGAGTTGCTCATATTTCCTTTCAAATAATTTAAATCTATATCAATTACATTCCAGAAAATGCTTTCACCTGTTCATCACACTGAAGTTTTGGTTGTCTAAGTTGTATTCGTCGTTTCCACGCTTCTTCGACAGTAACATCGGTACCGGGATATAATGTTCCGTGAGATCTTTGGGAAATTTGCGACAATAAAACTGACGGAAAAAAAGTTGGTCGTAGTGGATATCCAAAATAATAACGCACTTTTAGGCATAAAAATCCTGACCGTTTCAGCATCTTTCATTAATTATCCGAACTTTCAGATCATTAGCAATCATTCGATAAGTTTCCGAAACCTGAAATAATCCAAACGCATGAAAAAACTCAATTTATTGCAAACTTCTAATTAAGTTAAGCACAAAAGTTACCCGCAAAATTAATTATCGCAAATCACTAACTTTTAACAGATTCAGTATTTTGAAAGGCAGTTATACTCCAATTATACCTTTCGTTTTTAGTTTTACCCAATTTCAGTCTCAAATACTAGTTTACCATAAATCTTACAGTAAAGACGAATGAAAATATTTACGTGAGAAAAAAAAGAAAAAAAACGAGATCTATTCAAATTTTTAGTACCAAAATCCATAAATTAGTTTATATTAGAATGAAAAAAAAAAATCTGCAATAATTACGCTACCAACATTTTGATTTTCAATGAAATTATGTCGATAAAAATTGTTTATAATGTACATAAATATTTGGTTAACAAAAACCTTTTCCTTCTTTGTTCATTTTTGAAGAAATGAAAACAATTTGTATAACACATTAAGTCAACTTTATTGCTATTAAAATTAGTCGAAAATGAATTATATTCATACCTGCTAAGACTTTTTATTAATTAAAAGCGTTAGTATATTAATACCAAATATTTCACTATAATATACCCAAGTTATACTTATATTGAACAATGCTCAGAATTTAAAATGTCACTAATTTTTGTAATTCAAGCATCAAATTGATAGTAAATAATTCTCATAGAATTTACTTATGTTACCAAATCGGGCTTAAAAATTTTTAATATTTTGATTTGATATGTACAAGCTTAAATTACTTAATATCCTTAATTAGATACTTTACTCATCAACTTATACGCGGTAAACTATCCGAAGGAAGATACACTACAAAATACTGGAATAACAAAGTGGTGTGAAAATGGTATTAATTTTTCAACAGAATATTAGCATTATAGTTACAAATACCTACAAATATATTAATATGAAGTACTGCATATTGGCTATGACAATTTTTGCGAAAAACAAAAGCAATAGATAAGTTAAATGTCAAACTGACCAACGGTAAGAAAAACTACACCAGATATTTATGAAATGATGTAAATAAACTATGTAATTGTAACTAAACAATAACAATTGGACAGTTCTAAATGAAAGATGGAATGTAAAAGTTTAAAAGACATCTCAAGCTATGAAATTAAATCATTTCTATTATTGAAACTATTCAATCATAATAATACAAATGAAAATAAAAACTAAAAACAATTTCATCAAAAAACAAAATATGACAGAATGATAGAAACTGACAATTACTGCAATGATCAAATGAAAAGAGATAAAATCTCACGTAATCTCATTTCATTTCTCATTAATAAATATCACAATGAAAGATAGCTAAAACTTAGCTTTAGGAAAGATTCACAAATAATGTATTCAATGAGCAGCCATCACAGATAAAACTTTTAAATAAATATTTGGGGCGAAAAGTATGATAAATTATAAAAATGTATTTTCAACATAAAGAAAATAAAAAAATTTTGTTTATTCATTCAACAGCATAGATACTGATGCTTTTGACGCTTTCAAAGCTTTGTATTCCAATGTTAAGCCAATGAAACCATGCCACAAGCAAAATCCTATTAATAATGTGAGGAAAAATCGAAGTATTAATGTCTGAAATATATATATTTAAGTAAAAAATTATTTATTTGTTAATGCAATGGTGATAAAAAACAATAACATTAAAAAAAATGGATCCAGCAAGTTTATAATTAGGTTTTGATAATATTTTAAATTTTTCCTGAAATTTTTAAATGAAGTTTTGAAGTTCTCAGAAAACATGTCTTGAGCTGCTTCTTTTACATTTTCCTATATAATGTCATGACAACCGAATTTTGAAACAAACAATCTTCCAGTTTAACAAGTACAACAAAAAATATGAAAAAATAACTGCAAATTGAAAGACATATTCCCGTTAAAAGCTCTTTACATAAAAAATAATTCAAATGTAATATGAAAAAAAAAAAATGAAATATAGTCATAAACTAACCGCAGTTACAGTACCAGGAACATGCTGTTCAATTAAAAAAGTGGACAGAATTAATCCAACGAGGATAATGAAAAAGCTAAGGAAAATAAAACGATCCCGCCTAACACGAGTTATGCCTTCTTGTTGAATTTCGATAACTCTCTTCAGCAAATTTGGTTGAATTAACGATAGATTTTTGGTAATCTGCAGTAATCGAAAATCAGCATGCTCTTTTTTCATTTGAAATTTAAATATGTCATTTTAAAATTATTCAAAAATTAAAAACTAATTAAGAATACATATCTGTGTATTCGTAATCGTAAATATAAAAATGAAAAAAAGTTTCTGAGCTTGAAAATTGCGAAAAATGGTTTTGCAAAAATATTGTTCCATATAATCGGAGTCTTGCATAGCCAAGTGCCTTATATGTTTTAATAAGAGTATTAATACCAAGTAAATTCCCAGTCTCTTTTAATGTAAACAACAATGTATTAAATAATGCACGGCATTTGGACGTATATCAAGTGAAGGTCATGATAATATTAAAACAGAAATAAATTAATACTTCGTCATACCACTCCGATATGTAAAATTCGGCGTAAACTCCGGCATGATCACTATAGCTGATTGATTTTTGATCATGGATTTGTTTCATCCTTATTTCACACAGCTTCAGTTCTATTTTACCTAAATGAGATAGATGCATGTTTGTAGAGAGATTTTTACAAAAAAAATAGAAACTATTTGGAAAAATACGCCTTAAGCTGTAAGATTTTCGCAATTTCTTTTTGTCACAGTCACAAAATGAACATTCCGGGAAGACTAACAATAACATCAGAATTTGAACAATGGATAAAATATTAGAAAAAAGTAACTGTGGTTTTAGACAGGAAATTTTGATCACCATAAATAGATTTAAATACATCATTACTTATCAAACTAGAAACCATAACAATCAATGCAGTTTTGTTAACAGTAACAAGTTTATTTATTCCATTAACTTAGAAATCTACGCTTCAGGATTCAGTAAATCTCCGGACAGCATTTCCTGCGTTGATGATTGGAATCATTTTTTACTAAGATGTTTGGAAATGTGCAATCGGTTGGCGAAAGGTTGAGTGAATAGGATGAACAAGGGTAACTTTGTAGATCAATTTGCTCAACTTCTGAATCATCGGTTATGTGAGTATGATAGTCCTTATTGTAGAGAACTGGACCTTTTTTGTTGATCAATGCTGTATTGCAGTTTTCGGTTTGTTATATCAGTTTACTGAGCATATTTTCTAGATTTAATAATTTCGCTAAAATTTAGAAAGTTTTAATAACAAATACAAATAGTGTCCATGACTATTTTTTAACGCAAGTTCGACTTCGGCAAAAAGAACTTTCTATCTTATCTAAATAATAATTCTTGCTGGTTACTGTCTATGGTTCATTTTTCATGACACCGCAATGCAACCAAAAAATTCCTTTTTTTTTTTTTTTTTTTGATCCAATTTAAATTACTCAGTTTTGCTCATTGTCTAACGTTATTTGTATAATTCGAAATAAATATAAAATTACAAACATAAGCCATTAATTTAAAAAAAAAAATAAAGAGGAGAAATGAGCATTATCCAGTGGCCTACAACTATATACGAGATAAATATGTTTATTTAAGAATATGTTTTAATATCAAACAGCATTTTTCAATGATGCAGATATCCAAATTTGATAACTATTTCAATATAGGTTGAAAGCAACGTGATTAAACTTACTTTTCCCACTCTTATACATAATATAATCCAAACGTTTTCCATAATTTTTCATATTTTTGAATCGCTGAGGAGTATAGCAATTATCAAATCTTCCGAAAGTGGCACCGCAATCATCGCAACTATTCTGAAACAAAAAAATTTGGGAAATCTTCCTTTTCTTCAAAGAAGGATTCAGAGAATTAAAATTATGATAAAAAGATTAATGCTAATCTTATTCTACCCCTTTATTATAGCTCGAATTCTCGTCTAGTTCTTAAATAATTCAATGATTTTAATCTTCATTAAAAATAAGCAATCACATTCGCATTGAGCAGTTAAATTTCTTACAGAACATGAAGTATTTAAATATCCGTTTTAAATTAAGTCTTCTCTGAGTATGATGAAATTACTTCTATTCTGCAGTTAAAAGGGCTTTAAAAATAACCGGTTTTTGAATCCAAGCATCTTTGAGGTTTGCATTTTGCATGATTAAATCGTAGGCAAGGCAATCGGGTTCAATGTTAAAATCACCTGAAGAATAATGATCCATATATTTTAATATGGAATTATGAGCAGGAACAAAAACTGTAAAAAAGTACAATAATTACTTTTTGTTTCTCAATTTTTAATTAAGAAACACCATGCATATAAGGAAAAAAGGAATTATTCTGTCTTAAGAAAATTCAATTCTCATATTTGAAAGCTACGAAATTCAGAAAATCAATATAGTACGGAATACTGTGATTCTTATAAAAATTTTATTTGTGAGATAGAAAAAAAAAAAAAAAAAAAAACAGACAGTTGGAAGCATCAATGTATAGCGCAATATAGAATTTTGGTTGCCAAAGGGCAATCATTCCGATATATAATTGGCAGGAAGAAAAAATTAAATTCAACAGTTTGATAACTGGGATAGGCAATCTTTTTCATAAACAACTGAACCTGTATCAGGAAATGGTTAGAATCTTCAAGATAAGTCGACTGTAGGAGAAAACAAACCAGCAAGAATCAAGGCATCGGCGGAATAACTTGTATGTTTGACAAATTGAGCCAGTTCAAAAGCTTGTGCAAGGCGATGAGGTAAATATAAATCTTTATTAGGATCATATTCAGCATGAAGCTATAAATTTGAATTCAAAAAAATATTTCATCTAATTTATTTGAAAAAAATAAAATGAAAAATAAACATTTATCTGATGAAAAAACGAAGAAAAATTTATAAGGTTCAGATTTGAAAAATATTCGATGACACATGCAAAGAAAAAAACTGTGATTGTTTTGGTTTTTTAAAATAATTCCTGCTCTTGCTGAAAAGTTTTACTAGAGTATTATTAAAGCTTATAAGAAATCCAAAGAAAAAAAGTTAATAAGTTTGTGAAAAGATTAGAAAAACTTACATGAGCAGCATAAAAATTGATGCGATAGTGCTCAATTTCAATTTCCACTAAGCCTACACCTTTTCCACCAAACCAATCACCTCTGAAATCGAAAAATACTTTGACTTTAATTTGAAAAATTCGGAAAGGTTTAGGATTTGTAAGCAAGCTCGGATACATTGAAATTATGACATCTTCGTAATTCTCGAACATCAAAAATATTTCCTAGCTGACTATTAACTTATTCCGATGAGCAAATATGAGTGGTTAAATCAAAAACGCGTGGCTCAAAAATCCCAAATTAACTATGAAAATATTGTTACAGACTAATCAGCAGAAATCTTTCGTCTAAATTCCTGACAGTTTAGTAGTTCTGTACATTGAATAAACGGCTTGGGAATTTATATCGTTTTCTGCTTAGCATTCTCTGACGTGCAGTAGTAATGCCACTATCATAAGAAAATCTTATGAATTAAACGACAAACTTTAACATTGTAAAATCTAGCTACCTGTGTATATGATGAGCAAACCCATTCAATGTGAAACGATGCATTAAAGTTGAAACAATCGGATAGCGACTGAAAACGCAAATACCACTTCCAGTGAAACCACTACAATGAGAAATGAAGAGAATCAAAGTTTGTTGATAAATTTAAAATTTAATTTTCTAAAAATATCAAAGATGCCAATAAATATTATTCCATTGCATATTTTGCTTGATAGATTTATATCAATGCCAACAATGGATTTGACGAATTCGAAAATTTTTTTTTTTATGTGGAATGGATTTTAATTTAATTCTGTAACTTTTAAACGGCAACTGAATCTGAACTTTAGAAAAAAGATAATACCTATGAAAATAATAGCTGTAAACATATGTTTCCTTCAGTGTTTCTTGTAAGCGAAGAAAATCACGTTCTTTCCAAATCTAGAAAAATAAAATAAAGATTTTTTGGATTTTAATTAATTAAGATTTTGCGGAAAAATGTCACATATCAATATGTTACTAAAAATATGACTTGCAAAACTTTCAAAATACGATTCCAAGATCCAACTTTCTCCATTCAGAAATATTTCTGAGAACAGGAAAATTCCATTTCAAATAGAATGAACTATTTAAATATAAAATTTAATAAAATATACTACGGATTAGAAACATACTTCTTCTAAGGCCACAATATCATATTCATTTTGTAGCAAAGCTTCTCCAATCTTCTTTATTCGAAGAGTATGATCACTGCTTCCAAATGGCCATGAAAAAGGTAAAGCCCTGAAAAGTAAAACTTTTAGTATGGCACAGAAAGATATGCGCCGAATTATCAAAAATGCATAAACCAGTAATTTAATCAAGGAAAGTAACGTAAATATCCACTTATTTTAACATTAGAAAAACTATGAAAATTGAAATTATATACAGTAATAGAGTTATTACTCCAAAGATTTGAAGAATTCAAAAAAATTTATTGCATGCACCTAGTAAATTCCGGAAAAATACTAGCATCCTATTTTCAGAAAAGTTAAATCGCTAAATCCTATTTTCAGAAAAGTATACAGAAATTTTATTTCAGAAGAATGGTACTTTTTGATGTGGAAAAATTCATTTCACAATTCAAATGATTCGCCAATTTCAATTACAAAAACTTTTCTATGTGTTTTTTTAAAAATTAAAAAAGATTAAATACCAGCAATTTAAGCTAACAACGCGCAATACCAGTGGCATATTTTCTGGGCGATAATGTAATAAATTTCGCCCGGTGACTTGAAATTTTACTGAAATGAACTAAGAAAAGAAATCTTTATAATAAAATAACAGCAATCGCAGTAAAATTCGCAACGGGACGATTGTTATCAATTTTCCAGTTTTTTAAATATCATAGCATCCATTGTCAATCATTATATTATCTATTTAAATACATTGATTGGTTCAGTTGCATTGCGGATAAAATTTTGGCTGAAGAAGAGCAATGTAATTAAATGATTAATGATGACAAATCACCAGCGAAACATTAATAAAGGACGAAAGAAAAAGTTATGACAATCACTCACTTTTTCTGTTATTCATGATCAAATATCTATAGAACATCGACAAAAACTTTGACAAAAGAATCAATCGATGCGAAAAAAAAAAATTTCAATTGGAGATAACATTAAAATTTCTCTTTATTAAAATAAAGAATATAAATTAATTGAGCACCAAAGTAGGAATTAAAAAATTAGTCATTATCTCGCGTTTGTGAAAGATGTTTTATGATATCAACCCAATTCCAGCCACGTTCCTGCAAACATCATGAATGACTGCTTCAACTTGACTTGAACCTTTCATAAGAACAAAAAATGTCTTAGATTTGCTTCACATTTGATTCTCTTACAAATTGCAGTTTTTTATTTTCGCAATGTTTACTCATTTCTTCATAAGATTTTTCTCCTCAAGACTCAATCTATCCTTTGGTACTAGAGTACTTAAGGAGAAGTTCTTGATAAAAGAAGAAATTTTGGACAATCCAAAAAATAACTGAATAAAAAATCCACCTTTTCACCAAACTTGCCAGCAACCGCATGATTCCACATTCGCCTCTTTTGAGCTTTAGTCATTCGCATTTTTTTAACTCCATCAGTGATTTCTTGAACTTCATCCTCTTTAGTTATCTCGCTACCACTATCATTCATTTCTTTGCGATTACCAGTTTTATAAATTTCCACCTAAAGTTTTAAAAAGGAAGCTAGTGTAATAAAAAATTATTTGAAATTGACCTGACTACGATCATATAATTTTTCTGCTTTCCCTTTTCAACTTCACAAGATATTTCCAGAATCAAAATGGAAATTATATGCCATGCAGAATATTACTTTTTAACAAAAACAAGCATCATAAAATTCGAGAACGGACATTAAAAATTACTCTATAATACCTGATCTTTGACTAAATCTTCGAAATTTTCCCGAATGTATTCAAAGAGTGTGAAAGTTACAGCCATCCCTACATGTCGCTTCGCTTCAGCTAACAGTCGTGCTTTGATGTCATTTTTTACCTGAAATCTAATGAATATAAAATGAAATTCGTCTCAAGATTTCTTGCTTCTTCTTCAGTTATCACTAAAAAGTAAAAAGTTAACACAGATTAGCAATTAGTAAGCATAAGCAAGAAAAAGAAAAAAAAAATGCACAGCACAAACCTTCCACAAAATGTGTCGGTTATAGAAAACATCCAATGAAATATCAGGAACTGTTTTGGGATATGTGTCCGGCCAGGAGATTTCCAGAATAAATGACTTGCAATCACCATCTTGACCAAATTTATACTAAATCTGCATCATCAAATTCTTTTTCTGTTTTTTTTTTCCATTATAATAATTCAGTAGAATAAAAAACCATAAATTTTGGTCCCTTAGATTGATATAATTAAATTTCTCCTATTAAGAAAAAAATAATAAAACTAAATAAAATTAAAAAATTATAAATTCTGGTTCCTTAGAACATTATAATCAAATTTCTTCGCATTAGAAAAAAAAAATTAAAGACAGAAAGTAAACAAATGGAACAGTTAATCGGCTACATCGATGACATGAATGAATCACAATCATCATTAAAAATGAATTACAGCCATCATTAAAATTTTAATACAATAAAACTAAGAAGAGGATGATAAGAAACTGATGGAAAAATTTTATACTCCCATTCGAATTAAACGAATTTATTGGGAAGGGTATGAATTCAATTGAAGAAGAGAGAAAAACGAAAAAAGTTTTTGTGAAATATCATTTTTCCTTAAAAATAAGCTCTAACCGGGGAAAAAATCTCCGCGGTATTTCCAAGATATATCTTTAATATAATTTAAAAACAAGATCTAATTAAGATAATTAAATGGATATAATTAATATTTCCGTTGACACACATAAAGAACGTATTGAATTGTAAAACGACAATAAATATTCACAATTAAATACAAATAAATAACATTATTAGCAATATAAATAGAGGCCACGACATAAATTAAGCCGAAATTAGAAATTGATAGAATATACAATGTTCAAAGAAAAAACGACATGATTGCATTTAAATAAACGTGGTTTCTTTTTTCGTAAAAAATAAACCCCAATATTTTTAGGACAATAAAGAATTTAAGATGCAATATTATTTTTAGAAATATTCAATGTCAAGGAAAAGAAAATTCAATGTCAAAAAAAAAAACTTCAATGTTAAGGAAAAGAAATTTTTTTTTTCTTTTCAAACTTCTTTTCTTTTTCAGAATAATACAAAAGAAAAAAAATGATTTTAATGTCAAAAATTTTTTCGAAAAAGAAAAAAAAACTCAGTAAAAAATTCTAATTATTGGTTCAGATCTTCGAAATGAATTCCGGTTATGAAGAGTTTCATTATATTGAAAAAAAAATTAGTGCCCCAATGACAGCATGAATGATAGCATTCAGTCAAAACTCGATGGAATTCACTGGAACGAATCATATTATTACACAAAAAATTATTCATCAAACAACTATGATAAAGAAGCATTTTAAAACTAAAAAATACCTTTTTCGTATCTATACGAATTGTGACATTCATGATATAGAAAAAAAAAAGAATAAAAGCTATGAGCATATTTAAATGAATGTCTAAAATATACAAATGAATAACTAAATCTAAACTAAATAAACAAATAGTTAAAGTAAGTAAATAAGCAAAGAATAATTTCAAAATATACTGATAATATGAAAAGAAATAAAAACAAACCTGGAATTTGTTATCACTGATTACAACGAAACGCTGGTCACCATCAAAGATTGACTGCAACACTTCTGATTCGATCTTTTGTTCCTCTATCGCATTCATTTAGTACATTTTAACTAAAATTCATTTGAATAAGTCTATGATTTAATAAATACATGAAATTATTAAGAGAAAACATTTTCTTGTAATTATAATTCTTTATTATAAAATAATTTGTATAATTATTGTATAATGGAAAATTATAAAAGTATAATAATAAAGAATTATAATCTTTATATAATTCTTTATCATACAATAATGACTGAGAATCATGAAATTTTTTGATGAATTCTAAAAGCATAAATATAAAAAAAAAAGACGAGAAGTGAAATCTATCCTTCACTTTTTATATTGAAGAAATTTATATGGTAAAGATCATGATAATATTATAAAAAACGGCATGAATTTTCATTTTGGATTCATTTCAAAATGCATATATTTCATATAAATTCGACTTACATAATCAATCAGTTTCATACTAACAATATCAGGGTTAAAATTTTCGAAAATATTTTGAATGATCATGAGAGATTTGGATATAATTTTCTAAATTACGTGACCTATAAACATGCTAAATATTCCGAGAATTTTTAGTGGTACTTACATCGACCATTAGACATTTAACCTTGTAAAATCATAGAATTAGATTACTTATGTGCTGCATATTCATTAAATAATTCCGAAAATGCCTGATAATATTATTCATCTTATTTATTAATTAAATTTTTGCATTAGCAAAATATTGTTAAAGTTCTGTCGATCGATAATAGATATCTTTTAATGTGAATGAGAAAAATGAGGAAAGTTTAAATGGATAACGTTTGAACAGAAGAAGACATGAAATGATAAGATTTACGTAAAATAACTGAAATAATGATTGAACAAAAATTAAATCTATAATGTCATGATGACAAAAAGCAAAAAATAGCAAAATATATGTGAATGAATTACACTACATCCTAATAAGGTCAAATATGCTCAAAACGAAAAGTACACCAGAAAAAAAAAAAAAAACTCGATCAAGTGTAATGGATAATAATATTTCACAAAGTCTATACGGCCCTTGGTGTGAAATTTTGAGCGTGCAATTAACCATTTTGCCATTTATATGTTGAAATTTAATGGTTATTCTGACTATTCATGTCATTTCCGGTCTCGTGTGTGTTGCGTGGTTGCGGTTCTGTGTTCATATTTTGCTCAATTCTACAGATTCATTAATTTCAGTCAACTTTTTTGATTTCATCTATTATTGTCATCTCATGTCGATAGTTTAATTTAACATTTTATGCTTAATATAATTCAAGTTTTTACTGTTTTCAGCATTAATGTCACCACTGTTATATCGATTGCTCTCCGTTACACGTTCACAATTAACTCGAACACGATTGAGTCCAACTACAGAAGCTCGAAAGTTTAACACAAGTCACGTGCAACATGCCCAACCTACAACACGTAAGTTGTCATTGTCATTATTTTTGCTTTTCTAAACGTTGCTTGGAGTAACTTCGAATTTTTCCGAAGGAAATTGTAAAGTGATCTCAAACACTTAAATGTAACTTATATTTCATATTCTACCGCATTTGTTTGCCAAGCTCTTTTCAGTTCTAAGGTACTTATTAACGATGCTAAAATCAAAAAAGTATAGTTTTAGTAAAGTGCAGTAAAAGATTACGTTGCAGACTACGACGAAGAAGCGGATGATCGCGATCGTTTCAAGTATGACAAATATTACAATGCTGTAGTAATGTTTGGTTCGCCGGTGGTACTTGCAATTCTTTTTTATGTAACTTATTTAGGACATGAGATGGAGCAGCATTTCGATCAAGAGAAATATATCCACTATCCATACCTAACTGTTCGCAATAAAGTCAGTTAAATTTTAATTGAATGCTAGATTGTCCTTTTCCTTTCTAAAAACTTTTTATTGCATACCGCTCGATTTTTCACTAATACTTAGGATTAGTTAATTAAAGATTTTTTATATTTTTAGCCGTTACCATGGGGTGATGGTAATCATGCTCTGTTCCACAATCCTGAGAAGAATTACGTGCCAGGTGTTGGTTTCGAGAAAAAGCAAGGAAAACACCATTGATTTTGTTGATTACTTAAAAATGTACTTTATGTATTTATTTCATATTCTCTGACTGGCGATCGGTTCGCTGATGTATTTCCTAAAATATTACAATTTTCTTACTGATAATTACTGCACAAAATATATTGATTATGTTGTATTGCTTTTGGAAATTTGATGTCGTTTGAAATGAATCGTTTTGGACAATAAGTCCGCTGAGTAGATTACGTAAGGTAAAGAAAAGGAAGAGATTCAAAATCTGAGGAACTTTTTCAATATTTTTTCCTGATACATTTTAGATTTTATGATTTTTGGTAGAAGGATATAAACTTGAAATGAATGCAAAAATCATTTTTAACAACATATTTTCCTGATGAACACAAGCATTATTTTGAACAGTCACTCTTCCTCAATAATTCTGCTGCCTTTTAGTTTCTCAATAGAAGTGTTTATTTGTGATTCATTTAGTTCTTCATTCACAGTTTGCGTAATATATAGCGACTTTCTCAATTTTTTTTTTTGTAAAGGAGCTTCTTCTTAATGAAGATTTCTCGATTTTATCAATTAGGATTTCATGTTATGTGATAAATGTGAATTGAACAAATCTACTGCTCTACACACTAGATTGGATTTGCGGCGAACCATTGATTTTAGAATTATTAAATGCAAAAGTTCCTAGGAGTGATGCAACTATATTTTAGGAGCCGTTATGCACTCATCATCCAGAAGTGACATGCGGTACATTCTATTCAGAAATGAGATTTTTGTCAATTGTGTAAGTGGGAATCCAAGGATTTCTTGTTTGAGTAACAACATTCCCAAT
The DNA here is from genome assembly GCA_028564675.1 of Onchocerca lupi. NCBI lineage: Eukaryota > Metazoa > Nematoda > Chromadorea > Rhabditida > Onchocercidae > Onchocerca > Onchocerca lupi. Next base: position 61,175 of record JAOVVO010000474.1, read on the forward strand.
TGTACGATATACTTCAACTTTCAGCTTTTTGCAACATATAGTTTGCTTAGCAAATATTTTCATACTGTAAGCTTGACTATTATGGAAAAAATGGATATAAAGATCAAAAGCTTAACAATTTACTTTCACCTTTCATTGTCCTAATTTATCAAATATTTTGCAAAAAACTTGGGGAAGATGTAAAGTAAGACTGCAATGGATCAACAACGATAGTTTCCCATTTACAAATTCAAACGCTGTCTTATCATTTTAATAAATTTAACAAGTCTTCGTCAACCAATTATTATTTAAATATTGATGAAATCGCATTAAATAATACAAACACATATGATGCCGAGGAATAATGTGCGATATTATCATTGTCATATTTACTCTTCGTAATACGGGAATGATTGTTTGATGCGATAAATGAAAGCATTCTTCAATATTTTCTCCTGTAATACATTAATTCGTAAAGTCGTATAGTTCTAGCTTTGGAAATAATATTTATTTATCAAGCAAAAACTTTTATTTGGCCAGTTTCTCTGCTCATTTACTTTTAACATACTTGAATTTTTACTAAAACCTGGTAGGTAGACGGTAGCATTGAAGTATCTCTTATGCTTCTCTTTGTCTTATCCATTGTTTGATTGCTTTAAAAGCTAATCAAAAAATCAGGATCAAGTCTATGATAACTGAATTTTCAAGTTTTAAATTTAATATACAGATATAGATTTGAACGATAGTATAAAATCTGCCTATCATGTCTATTATTTTGCACTATTCTTCCATTTAATTCATTACTGCTCATCTTACCATGATAGACATTACAGTCAATTATATTGACACTGAATACAATCTGAAGTAGTGCCAAATAGCAATGTTTGAAAATATTCTCACATTTAATCTTTAACAGCTATTTCAAGAGTCTCGGGATTGGTAAGAGATGTATCGATTGCTCTTCTTCGTTTCGTTTTGCCAATCTGTTTCGAACATTTTTTGCAGATGGAGCGTTTGCAACCTTTTCTGCACCATTATATTCAACAGAATCATGTGATAATAATAAAAAGGCATTTGATTTTGCAAGTAGTATAATACCTCTTACGTTTATTATTTTGGTAATTTTACAGTATTTACGGTTCCTGAAAGGCATCATTGACTCTTCAGATCCTTGAATTATATTGAGATATGAAATTCATAAACATCGAGAAGAAGTGAAGCTTATCGTTCATTGTATTAATTCTTTTCTATTACATTTGAAATGATTAACTTACTAGGGGATTTCGATATATTTGTTAGAGAAAAAAAAAAAACAACAAATTCCTCTTCTAATGTTATCTCCTTATAAATATGCTAAATGTTCAAGTCTAACGGACAAGCGTAAAGTAGCGCATAAATGCAAGTTTCAAATCGCTCTTCTTCATTCCATTTCCATCATTTACAACAGTAATAAGATTACTGTTGTAAATGCTTTCTATTTTGATCGGTTTTTTTTTGAACTTCCTGTCCTACGTCTTGTCACATACCTTTTGCATCATTTCAATATCTCATTAGTAGATAACAAAGCACTTTTTTTTTCTTTTGCTTAAAGTATTAATAATATCCCAGTGAAATTATTTATATTTCCCTTATGATTTTTTCTTAACACATTCTTTGAAACAACAAAATTGTTGCGCAGTTATTCCTAAAAATCAGAATGATTCGACAATTCGAATGATTCAGTTTATTTCATTTCATGAAATAAAATAATAGATAATAGACTATTTTATATCAAACTTTTAAAAAAGCAATAAATTAACATTAATCTATTTATTGGGTTTTATTAATTTCATCAATGACACAAACGATTTGTCCATATATGTTCAACTAAATTTTTGAACATTGTTATTATCATTATTGATTCCAAGTATCTATTCATCGATCAGTATGCTTCCATATAAACGCATTACTAAGCATTTAATAGATATAAAAAAAAGAAATTCGGCAGAAAATCGAATGTTTTCAAGAGCAGACAGAATTCTCGATGCGAAAATTATGTATTGTTTATCTGATGTTCGCCTTCAAATTAATATTCAACATTTATTATTCATTTGTTTAGCAAATTACTACTTATTACAAAGTTAATAAATTTAGGTTACAAACTTAAATAAAACGGAATATCGAATATATTTAGTTATATGGTATGATATGTGTAACGAAATTTACCCATTGAAAATGCATATATACTAATTTCTAATTTTTATATACTAATTTCTATATACTAATTAAGTTCGATTACAATTTTTTATCAAATCTAAAATATTCATTCAATCATCATTTATTTATAAATCTTACCAAAAAGTCTATTTCGGTCATTTAGAAAAATAATGGAAGAAAAATAAAATAAGGGTACATTCAGATTGTCTAATAAACTTCAATTGAAAAAAAAAAAATCTGACTAAAAATTTCCAAATGTTATTTTATTTAAGTTTAATGTCAAATCAATTTTCAAGTGTTGTGAAAATGGCATAACATTATTTCAAATGTTATATAATTTTCAAATGCTATGTTATTAAATTAATAATAATATAATATCTAATATTATGTTATTATCAATTTTCAAATGTTAAATTTTCAAATATCGTATCATTTCCAAATGTTATATTATTTTCAAATATTTTATTATTTCCAAATGTCATGTTATTTAAATTAATAATAATAAAGCACTCAATTTTATAGCCAGATAACATCTGAAAATTATATAATATTTGAAAATCAATAAAAATTAATTTTCAACTGTTATACGATTTTCAAATGATATGTTTTTAAATTAAGAATGACATAACATTTAATGTTAAATGTTGTGTTATATTTTCAAATTTTTTTTAAATAATATAATATTTGAAAGTAATATAACATTTGAGAATTACAATAAAATAATACTTATTGTTATGTTATTATATTAAATGTCATGTTATTTATGTTTTGCTGCACTCTTTTAATTCAAATATAAATTTCATCTTTCAAAGAACGAAAGAATAGTTTGATGGCTAGCAGCGAATTCTGATGTATCGTACTATCGAAAGAAGAGCAGTAATGAATAATCGGGTAATATCACTTTGACAGAAATGGATTGTTGAGAAAGAATTTCAGAATTTCTTGAATGTTTGGGTCTAATGGAGAGGATGAATGAATAATGGAAATTTGAGGCATTTTGTCTTCTTAATTTAGTAAGGAATAACTTTTTGAGTGCTTTTCGAACTATGCATTGCAACAATTTTTCGTCACCATTCAGTTTAAAGTTTAAATTTCAGTTTTAAAAATCTGATGTTAATATTGCGTGCTTCAGTTATGTATTGCAAGCTTATTCTTTCATTTTACATGCTTTTGTGGTAGCAAATGCGATGCACTTGAAGAGTTATTGACCACAGATATCTGCAGTAAGGTGTCACAAAAAATGAAATCGTATAACATGCAGCACGAGAAATAACATGCAACCGCAAGATGTGCAACTACAAAGTTTTCAATTACTATCATAGAGTGTATCAACTACATCTGATTAAGATCCATTTAAATTTAAATAAATTTTAGCTGGATTTCATCGACTGCAGATAGTGATCAACCGTGTGATAATGATCGCAAGGAAGATATAAATTGCGGTGGTAAAAACTGTGAACCGATGAGAGTGCCGTACATAAGAAACCCATCAAGTCGTCACAGCCGCACCAATGAATTGTCCGCGTGTCGAACATGTCAACTGTATTTCAAATTCTACATTTAACCATAGCTAAAACAAAAAACAATTTTTCTTTTTTCTATTGCTCAATAAAGTGATTTTATAATTTTCTCGCAAACACACGTGAAAGAAGCTTTAATGTTTGTGAAAATTGCTTTGATT